>JZLH01S0342532.1:3448-31104 GCA_001188425.1 Eucidaris tribuloides
CCGCAATAGCCCCGCTGCAAACTGCTAGCTAGGCGCTGCATCGCCTAACGGGTACGCGAGTGGAGCGCCGTTCGCATGGCGGACCGCGGGCCGCGCGTGGATGAGCGGCCGGGGCTGCTGCGCTGGTAGTGTGCGCGAAGGGCCGCTAGATCTAAACCACTCAAATGAAGAATAATAGGTGATCATCCTTATCATATCCATATAATAGAATGGGGCTTAGTATTGAGAGATTCTATTTACCTTTAATCACCTGAATCCACCGCTTCTACACCCATACCACTACAATTAATTACATGAAATAGACGGTAGTTACTATATAGAAGACCTTATGGACAATGGTGAAACTCTAAAAAGTAATGTAATATTGGAAGAATTAATGATCAAAGATATTTGTTTTGGATCCTTTCGTTAGGCACACCGATCTATTTCACCATAACTTACAAGTGTCCTCAGATTAGGGCAGGACCTGCAGCTCGTGAGAAATGAAAGCATGGCGTCAGCTAGCACTACAGGGAAAAATTTTTTATATAAATTTTGTCTATACAATTTACTAAGCCCAGTAGTGTAAGATTGGAGACAATAGATTGTCACCACTGATTTATATAATATAATTATTCATGCCAATAGGCTAGTATATTGAATACTGCAAACGTTTGATTCCAGGTGCGTAGGTGAAATGGCCGGAAAATGGTCTGTGATAATTTACATGCAAGAATTTCGGCAGACATGCACTGTTAATTACGAGGGCACTAACCTATTGGAGCTACGACACATACGCCTTATCACTAATCATGTATTTTAGAAGATAGAAGTTAAGAAATTCAGCCAAGGATTTAAATACTACTCATATCTCATTGAGAAAGGACAGTAACATGTACATTCATAGACATCAAAAAAAATGAAAAGAAGTTCGAATCCTGTCAACAGGAATAATTATCATCTTCGAGATTTAAAAATATTAATATTTTAAGATGTTGTCATCAATTTGTAGTTTTTAAAATAATAATCTTGTCCTGTTATGGCTTGGTACCTGATTGTGGGGCGTGGAAACAAGCTTCCTCCACACACTGTCCAATCATTTTCCTAAACTAACTATAAGGACTATTTGGAAGAATCACAACGGCAGTTTCTTTTTTAATTTCAAAGGAAACAATGATAATAATGTCATTATGTTTTGAAAATCTAAGTCAATAAGAGCCGTGTGTCTTCGCCTTCAAATTTTAAATGATCGGGAGTAAACAAATACCGATCATGCTCATAATGATGAACCTTTAGAAAATTAGGTGAAGAAAAATTATGACGTGATTATCCAAGAAATTAATACAACATTATAGTGAACATATTAAATACTAATCTAATAGAATTATTTTAGACAATGTAATTGAAATAAATCATTTTAGCACTAAGAAAAATAAAATAAACTAAAAACGAACAAATCGCTTACCAAGATTATACAGAACCAGAGATAGAACCCTAACGGTCGTTAATTTCTTCAACATCATCGGCAAATTTTTCTTTTTGATAGTTAGAAATAGCTTCTTTTCCCAACAAAAATTTTATCATGATATGCCCTATCAAATCTTGGATTGGAGTTCGATAAAAAAATACCGTCCGTCTTAACACTGAGATTTCAATATCAGCTCTAGAAAATTTCCATATGAAGATGTATAGTCAATAGCTTCAACCAGTTTTGAACATCAGGTAAAGAAAATTATATTGCAATTTCCAGAAAATATACAATCATTACTTAAAAACACATTAAAAAACTAATTATGGCAATCATTTTAAACAAAGACGCGATTAAAATAACCAAATCATTTCTCTCTTACTGGAAAGAAATTTTGAACTAAAAAGAACACAATATCCGCTTTAAGTGAAGATCATCAGGCCCAGAACAAGAATGGCAACACACTGCAGATCGGTAATTTATTATCAACATCAATAGAGAAATGTCATTGTTTTTTTGCTTTAATAGATAGAATAATTCTTTTCCAACCATGGCAATGATAATAATAAGTTACTGCTTTAAATTATTGGCGTTTGGATCCGTAAGGTAACACCTTTTTAAACAACAGCGAACCTCGCGAGGGAAATTGCTTGCGTCAGAGGCGTGCGATAGAATAACAAATGAAAATAGAGTAAATCTCAAATAACAAAGGAGGGCATTATGTCCTTTGTACTGATACAACATGGCACGCCACATTGAGACAACCATATTACGGCGTTATCGATGACCCTGGATTAAAAAGCGTCGCATTGGGGAATCAAACATTGGCTCAGTAAGGTCCTTGATCCAATGACCCTAACGTCAAAATCGATGAAACAGGTACGCGTGATTTTGTTGAGGGAAAAGAATGTTCTAACTGATGATAATTGGCACATCAAAGACCAATTTTGGCCGATTGATTTGAGAAAATTAACAAGTGACGAGGGTTTGCATTCTCTTTTGGCACATCCTGTATTAATGATGAGCGTATATAGCTATTCGCCTTTAACTGTGAAGGTCAGCAAGGGGTCATGTATGAAATAATAATCATGCAAACTGGAAGCTGAGGTATGATTCTAATATTTGATATCATTTTGGAGAGATTCCAATCAACGAACGCTCAATGAATACAAAATATTTTCAGATTAATTCTATATATTCGATATTTCTGGTGAAGTGTTCCTTTTAAGTTTAAGGCCTAATATGTCACTGTAATTGATACCACAATTTGTACTATAGCAACAGTAAACCGTAGGGTTGTTCTATAGGGTCTAGGTATTCGACCATCCTAATCGGGTCGAATTGAGATGTAACAGTGGGTTTGCACGAAACTTTCATATTTCGGTCCCGTGCTCCGTACTGAGTAAATGAACCAAGGATTATAACGTGATCTGCTGTGTTGTGTTTAATCTGGACTAAAGTGTAAAAGCACCAGCATGCGACCAGGCGAGATACAAAATTAAGGCACGTATGACGAGCAATGACACATCTTCCTATGAATAGAAGAGAGCCGAATCTTTGTGTCCTCGTTGAAAACTAACAGGTGACGGCTACAGCATATCTCAGTTGATCAAACCTGTGCATATTTTTTCTCTGTTGTAGTTTCCTAAATCAATTCAGGGGTGGCGGATATGGTTCATGGTTATGTATTGTATCATAATCATTGTTTCCCTTTCATTCTTTATTGTTGTTTTTATGTGGGAGGGGGGTCTTTCATGTGGGGTGGTGAAACGATGATTAGGAATAGGGAAATCGAAATGTGAAAATGGGAACAGTTTAAGGAAAGGGAAGAGGTATAAGCGAAGGAATATGCAATAGAAAGAAGCATGGATAAGACTAAAAAAGGAATAGAACGGCCAACATGAGACAAAACTGTAAAATGTTTCGGGTGTACAGGGCTATATTAACGGTAAGGAAGGAAAAAGAAGGAGAGAAGATGAGAAGAAATTATTAAACTTAGCATATACAGGGCGGCATGCAACGCAGGCAAAAAATGAGAAGAAGAAGAGAAAGAAGAAGAAGAAGAAGAAAAAGAAGAAGAAGAAGAAGAAGAAGAAAAGAAAGAAGAAGAAGAAAGAAGAAGAAGAAGATAGAAGAACAAGAAAAGGAGTAGGATGAGCAGGGGAAAAAGCAGAAAAAAGTATGATGAAGAGGAAAATGAGAAAATAGACGATAGGCAAGAATTTTGATGAAATAAAATAGGAGGATGGAAAAAGCGAGGAAGTGAAGAAATGAAATAAACGTTTAGGC
Source organism: Eucidaris tribuloides (assembly GCA_001188425.1). Taxonomy (NCBI): domain Eukaryota; kingdom Metazoa; phylum Echinodermata; class Echinoidea; order Cidaroida; family Cidaridae; genus Eucidaris; species Eucidaris tribuloides. The sequence continues at coordinate 7,185 of JZLH01S0342532.1, forward strand.
AGAAAGACACGGAAATAATAGACACGCATAAAGACAAGACAAATGCAGAAGGAAAAGAAAAAGACCGAAACAAAAAACAAAAACAAACAAGCAAAACGAGAGGTACGAGGGGGGATCTAAAGAAGGAGATTACTGGCGAAGAGAAGAATGAAAAAGAAAGAATAATAGATGAAACGATGAATAATATCACACCAAAAACCGAAGAGAAGAGGTACATAGAAAAAGGTAATCATCATGTTGAAGAATAACGGAATTTAGCAAAAGAAGAAGTGAGGGATAGGATGGTAATTATTAGGCATGTTTTGCACGTGTGTTCATTGACAATACTTGAACCGTATAATTATACCTTTCGGTTCCTTACAAATTTTCAGCGGGAATTATCGCGAGACTAATCACAACATTCTTACTCGCTTTCTAAGCTTGGATGTCAATTAATGTGAAAGTACGAATGGGCGAAATTCTTCCCTTTGCTTCCTATCTGTAAGGTTATACCTCTTCATCACTCGATAGTTTCTAATTTGTAAAAAAAAAAATAATAAAATCATTCTCGGAGTCAGAGTCCAAAAAACGAGCTTCTCGTAACCTCAAATTTGCTACATTCTTCTCCGAATCGATATCGTGTATGGCATTTATAAATTCGACTGGCAATTTGTAAACAACAATGAAATTAACTAGTAAACTCATAGCTACATACTAACCTCTAATAACAACTCCCTGGCTAGCAATGTACAATGCATACGGGGCCATGCACAGCGACATGCATATTGCACACGCACATTACAAAACGGGCGTGCGTCACAGGCGCCAACGTGGTGCGAGACCGCTTTTCGCTGGCTGTGCGATATACAAATTTCGCACACAGTTACTGGTGAGCAATGCAGGGGTTCAGCGAAACGCAAAATCTCAAGTATTTCGTGACAAGTTCGATCTTCTCATCTCGAGATACAAGTCTTTTCAAAATCATCAAAATCAGAATGATAACGCACAGTCACACTTGATGAGAGTGTGCCTGGAAACAAAACGTTATTTAATGACCTTGTTCAAATGATATTCTACGTACGTTCAGAAAATACATGAAAATAGGGACGAATTTTGAGGTGTATCAAAATGAAAACCATGGCAGTGCATGAATTTGGGACCGTGTAGGTATGATCGGTCGTATGGTCCGGGTCCGACGTGTGTGAGTATGTTTACACGGCGAACGCGGATATAGTCCGAGAAGCACACGTTTGGCATTGAGCAATCAAAGTAGCACCCAAAACGGCTTTTTCACGTTTAGGGGGGTTGTTTAAGAACAATTGTTTTGCTGTGGCCGTAAAAAATCATATCAAACGCCTATTTTACAAGCGAATTTTCAGTCAAACGTGATCCGACAAGCGTGGGGCGGTGCGCATCGGAAATTTCCCGCCCGTGCAAAATCTGGTTGCGCATTAAACCGTGCTCTCAATGTTTGGGTGTGCAGATGATTTCAAAGGTGTCATATAATTGAGATGTACAACGTTTATTTCTAAACCGCATATCAACTATTCAGCCCGCTAAAGTCTATCTTAATCGCAATATTTGGCATTCGTTTAAAAACTGAATTGGAGTGTAATTGGGATTTGAGAAAAATCCTGGGTACTCCAGCTGTGACGCGAACTAATCATATTTGGATGCGTTGTCACATCGTTGTTGGAGAGCGGGGAACAGATAAATGGTTTATTGTATGCGAATTTCATCAAACTTGTTTATTATTAAACTATTAAAAGATGACGGGAGATATCACAGGCTTTTATGTTGTCATTATTATGTTGATGAAAATAGTCCATATACTTAGTGACATTAATTATGCGAAGATTTCACACTCTTTTACCGATGATGTAATTATTATTGTTATTATTATTAGTAGTAGTATCGCTTTGTCATCATTTCGGATGACAGGGACTAAAAAAGCGAACGTAATCACTGTTACCCTCAGGCATCCAGTCGTCGGGTAGTTTTGCATATGGATATGTGACCACAACACCGGGTTTTCACCCTTCTCTATTTGATGAAGTGCGTGAGTTCTTTTACGTGATGGGATGTTTCTGTCTCAACACGGAACTTCCGGCTTTACGTCCTATCCGAGGGACGAGGTAATGGGGATAAAGTGCCTTACCCAAGGACACAACCGCCAAGGCCCGGCGTGGATTCGAACCTCGGACCTCTAGGAAACCGAAAACCGAGTCTTGTCTACTGAGCCATGACACCTCCCCTCACTCCGTAGTTCCTAATCATAATTCACTTTTGTTTCGGCTATTGTTCAATGTACGGCACAGATTGAGGTCTGGGGTGCGTTAACTCGTTGGAGACTAAGTACGAGTTAATTCGTGTTTTGGGTCTACGGGAAATGTGTGTTATAGTGAAATCAAATTGTTTCCCAACGGGTTAATTCTTTGGGCAGAAGATTTTGAATAATCCCTTGATGTGAGACTCATTACGTTGTATAATTATGATGATAACACGAATGCTACCCACAAACAATCAGAGAGCAAACGATTGTACTTGCCAAAGTTTAATTAGCGTAATATGCGAGCTAGCTCTCTATTTTTCGTTTGCGAATATTTGATGCACATGAAACATATACACAAACACACACAAACACACAAACACACACATACCCTCCCTACTCAAAAGTATTGGCAACGATACAATATAACGCATACATTTTACTTTGAAGGGGTCTTTCTAAAATGATGTCCTAACTCCGTTTATTATTGGAAAATTACAATTGTTTTTTAAATAAATCAATGAATATACTTTCTCGTTCCTTCTTCAAGGCGGAGAGATTATCAAATGCAAGCGCGCCCACGACAGAGGGGATGAAACACACATTTTAACCCTTTTTCTGCTCCCCGTAGGGGTGGGGTGTTAATTAACACTAGCATCGTAATTCGGTTTCAGATTACCAATAAAACGGTTTCAATGGTTTGAAAAGACTTTCAGCGATCAAAAAATGTCACTAAGATCCTCTGACGGGGTCTCAGAAAGAAGACCACGCCCCTCGAAGACGTAAGTGACCTCCTATCTTCACAAGACAGTGACAAGGACGACAAGGCTACTCATAAAACATGATGGCTTTTTCTTCGCATCCTTATATCCAGTGTACCGAGAAGTTTCATGACAATAAATTTTAAGATGTTTACAATAATAAACTGCCTTTAGAATAAAAAAGAGTGAGAAATCTTGAAGAGGTCTTGTTTAAAATATGGCGCGTTTCCTCTTTGTCACTGTCTTATGAAGATAGGAGTCATTTTCGTCTTCGAGGGGCGTGGTGTTCTTTCTGAGACCCCTTCAGAGGATCATAGTGACATTTTTTGATTGCTGGAAGTCTTTCCAAATCATTAAAACCGTTTTACTGGTAATCTGAAACCGAATTACGATGCTAGTGTCAATTAACACCCCACCCCCTACGGGGAGCAAAAAAAAGTGTTGAAATTTATGTTCCATCCCCTCTGTCGGGCGCGCGCTTGCATTTGATAATCTCACCGCCTTGGGAAAGGAACGAAAAATTATATTCATTGATTTATTTTAAAAAAGATTGTAATTTTCCAATAATAAACGGAGTTAGGACATCAATTTAGAAAGACCCCTTCAACGTTAAATGTATGCGTTATATTGTATGTTGCAATACTTTTGAGTAGGGAGGGTACACACATACACACACACACACACACACACACACACACACACACACACACACACACACACACACACACACACACACACACACACACACACACACACACACACACACACACACACACACACACACACACATACTACACACTCATACATACGGTACATGCACACTATACAGAAAAAGACACGGGGGCTCACAAAAATCAACAGGGTTATTAACACACTAGAGATCTGGGCTGTTTTTAAGATAATGGCTGTTTTTAAGATAATGGCTGTTTTTTTTAGTACGAGTAATCATTGTTAACATAAACTTGAACAATTTTTGCCAGCCAAAACATTTTTTAACAGCAAAATGAACAATAATTGGAGGGGATAACATTTTCAAAATACGGTAAAATCCCCGTTATTTTCATTACTTACAAAAAAATAGGGGCAGCCGCCTACCCCCCCCCCCAACCTCCCTTGGGCGTTACCCTTTGGGAAAACGAAAAATCCAAAGCCCTAAGCATTTTAAAACCAATCTTTTATCTTCTATAACGGTTTTGCCGTTTATTATTACACTAACTAAATATATTTTCATGTGTGTGTTTTTAAAATATAGCAATCAATACATACAAATATAAAGTAATATAAACAAATACATGAAATTCATTTAGTAGCAGGAGTAAATAGTACGGTAAACGTAGTAGTAGTAGTAGTAGTAGTAGTAGTAGTAGTAGTAGTAGTAGTAGTAGTAGTAGTAGTAGTAGTAGTAGTAGTAGTAGTAGTAGTAGTAGTAGTAGTAGTAGTAGTAGTAGTAGTAGTAGTAGTAGTACGTACGTAGTGTGTGTGTGTGTGTGTGTGTGTGTGTGTGTGTGTGTGTGTGTGTGTGTGTGTGTGTGTGTGTGTGTGTGTGTGTGTGTGTGTGTGTGTGTGTGTGTGTGTGTGTGTGTGTGTGTGTGTGTGTGTGTGTGTGTGTGTGTGTGAATCCCAAATTCTAAACACTGTACTTTTATGTATATTTTCTTTAGTTAAAAATTAAAATTAATTAAAAATACCATCTTTTAACTTGGTATAGTAGTAAACACACACACACAAACACACACACACACACACACACACCAACAATATCACTTAAATGTTAAACTTGTGAAGGTTTAATTTTTTGAAAATCTGATTTTAATGTATATCCATGAAAGTGCTTGAATGGACAAATAAACACAATATAATTCAAAACTTTAGATTCAAAACTATACCACAATAGTATATAATGATACTCTATTATGTGATGCACATGGATGAATTATGCATGTACATTCCGTATTATAATGTTACAGTAATTGGAGGGAAAACAGACCCAAAATTTTGGTCACCCATAAATGTTCACTTTGTAAAAGCACTAAAATGATCGTTTCTAGGTAAAACTTTTTGCAGGGATTCATTATTAGATATTACCAGAGACACCAGTAGCATGACGGAATATGTACCTCAAATTTGTGAAACGATCGATGCCTTTAAAGTGATAGGCTAACATTGTGGAGCTTCAATTTAAAAAACTGTCAAACTTTGACATCTGAGCTATATAGTAGTGTTTGAATGGACAAATAAACACCCTAGAGTACAAAAGTTTGGAAAGTTACACTGCAAATGGCAAGTTATGCATGAATAAACAATTAAAACTCGGGGCGAGTTTTAATAACCTAGGTGTACACACAGTAAGTCTATGGGAGGGAAATGTGCAAGTGAATCTGGTCAACTTACGATTTTCACTTTTTAAAGCACTTAATAATCATTTTGAAATACAAATTTTTTCAGGGCTTCATTTTTAGACCTCATCAAAGACACTGGTAGCATGGGAAATCATGTGGCTCAGATTTGTTTAACTGTGGTAAATGTTAGCCAATACCTTTAGTCTGACTCACAATGGCATAAGATATTTTTTTGACAATGTTATGCAGGTGTGATGTATAAATGAATCAATCCAGCCGCATAATGCAACAAACTATCTTGAACTCTTTCAGTTTCACTTTGGCCCCATTCTCAAAATGTTCTATGGAAGTTTTATGACAAAGGTACCGCAGGGTTAAAACATCATATTTTTGTCAAAGAATTATGATAGTCACCTCGTTTTAAACCATTTAATTGTGTCTAATATGCATATGGATGTATAATGAAACTTTATCAAAAATAATCTATATTTATTTTGGAAATAAGTTTTACAAAAGTATTATTTCTTTTGCAGCTATTTATGAGCCACATTTTGTCAGAAACAAAAGTAAATAATCTTTTTGAGAAAGTCATTTTCCATCAGCGAAACATGATGCTGTTGCTGAAACGACATATATAAATACAATACACTAATTACGAATTCTACGTCAAAATCATTAAATTATTTCATTCAAAGTTTTACGTCAGTTATTCAACCAATCAATTTATCAATTAAGTAATAAATTAATTGATGAGTCAATAAATCATGCAATTAACAACAAAAACTAATGAATCACTCGTTCACTTAGTCAAATGTACAACTAAATCAACGAAATACAGAAATTTATACTTGAATTAACGTTAAGACCAATCACAGGCTGTTGCATGACCGAAACGAGTAAACTCAATTTCTGTTGAGCACCGTTCATTTTTCTTTAAAGCATTTAAATTAAAGGTGTTTATGATTAAAACTTCCTACGTAAACATTTAAAACACTTTAGATATACACAATACAATACACATCAAACAAACAATAATAATAATATGTCAATTATTCACAATAAGTACATATACTGTAGATTTTTTTTAAATAAATGGAATTGAATACAGTAGTGCTAAATGAATGAATGTTTGGCATGATAAATCAAGAAACGGCGGGGAGGACACTTAAAACGCCTGAGAAGCTTAAGTTGGAAAAAAGGCCTCAATTAATAGATGGACAACATAATTTCTTATACTGGGAGAGGTATGGCTTTCACGACATTTTTCAAATTGTGAAATTGCGTATCTATCAACAATTGAAAAAAAATGAAAAAAAAAATTGTATCCTCCCAATTTTCTCTTATAATCCCGTTTTTCTAATGTATTTTTAACAATACATTTTTTAAATATGTTTGTTATTCTAATTTAATATTCTAAACATAGTGGGAACGTCCAGATTGGGGGTGGGGGAAGAGATCCTGTCCCCCCCCCATCACATAACCTTGTCGGCAAATAATCATGGTCTGTAATTTCATTGAAGGCCATCGGAAAGTGCTAAATTAGAAATAATCACACTTTAAATTCGGTAAACTCGTTAATTTTTTGGTGGGGAACATAGCCACGCTTGTGGATATTAATTGCTGTGCAGGTTCATTCGATCCAACACAGCAAGTTCCTCCAGAAGATGTTTTCGTTCTTGCAGTTTCTGCAAAAAAATGGAAACATTGCATGAATAATAAATATCTTCAAAACGTTTCACAACCTATACCATATCGCCGTAATTGATTTTGAAAATGTCTGATCTCGAACCGTTTGTTGCAATAAGCAGTACTGTGTCCGGAATAATATCAGAAAAAGACCTATGCAATGTCGTCAGAGTTTGCCAGCAACCATTTTAAAAAGACCGGGTAAGCTTACATTAAACGCTTTCGAGAATAAAAGCATAAAGCCTATATTTACCTCTACATGATCTAATCTCAAACTCCGACTACACAATGTATGCTATTCTCTGACTATACAGTGTGGCACAGAAAATATAAGGTACACTGAATTTATTATTTTTCCGCTTCATTATCCGAGTAAAATTACGATTTTTCCCGTCCATCGAGTAACATGTTTTTTTTAGCAATACAGCACTTCGATCGTAAATGAGTTTTAATTATAATTATAACAATTTCCAAACCTTGTTGAAAGAAGTGACGAGCCATACATAACATGGTTTGTATACGGACATGACTTGTGTATCCAAATACGGTTTACCTGAACCTGTGGATTTTACCATTCCGTCTCGCAAATCGTCGGTCTAGCACAAGGGCGTAGGCTGGTTTGGGCATAGGGAGGTGCACATTGTGGCGAAGTGAAGTGGCATGGGGAGCACAAATCTTGGGGAGGTGGAACTAAAGTGGCATAAGGAGATGCACATCTTGAGGAGGTGGAACTAAAGTGGCATGGGGAAGTGCACACCTTGGGGAGGCGGAAGTAAAGTAGCATGGGAAGGTGGACATCTTAAGGAGGCGGAACTAAAGTGGCATGGTGAGGTGCACATCTTGGGGAGGTGGAACTAAGTGGCATGTGGAGGTGCACATCTTGGGGAGGTGGAACTAAAGTGGCATGGTGAGGTGCCATCTTGGGAAGGTGGAACTAAGGTGGCATGGGGTGGTGCAACATCTTGAGGAGGTGGAACTACAGTGGCATTAGGGAGGTGCACATCTTTGGGGAGGTGGAACTAAAGTGCATGGGGAGTGTGCACATCTTGGGGAAGCAGAACTAAAGTGGCATGTGGAGGTGTACATCTTGGAGAGGTGGAACTAAAGTGGCATGGGGCGGTGCACATCTTGCGGGAGGTGGAACTAAAATGGCATGTGTAGGTGCACATCTTGGGGAGGTGGAACTAAAGTGGCATGGGGCGGTGCACATCTTGCGAGAGGTGGAACTAAAATGGCATGGAGAGATACACATCATAGGGAGGTGGAACTAAAGTGGTATGGGGAGGTCATATCTTGGGGAGGTCGAACTAAAGTTTCGAAAATCAGCTGTTGAAAGCAGAAAAGGTGGTGCAAATTTCTTTTTGCTTGCCCAGGGCGGAACTCCTCGCCTCAGCGGAGGGTGCACGTGCAACCAGCTTGTAGCAAACTATTGGTCTTGCGGACATACGGTGCAGCGGGTATACCCCACAATTTCCTACCTGTTGTAGGGTCAGGTGAAGGCGTTGGAGTGTTGCATCCTTGTCTTCGAATATGTTATTTTCCGACGAAGACACTAGCATACGAGTCCGATTTTTACCATCACCGTCGGGATCATTGATTGTCATCACCTGTATTTTGAATAAAATCTCTGGTGTCAGATTGGGGAGGGGGCACTTGACCGTCCCCCAAATGAAATTTGAGTACGTGTATATACTGTATGTATAATTGTTTCCGAGTTCCGACCCCCTAACTGATTTGGCTCATTACACCAATGAATACAATACATGTACACTACATATTGTGAAGTCGCAGGGTTCTTTCTTACTGTTTTCTTTCTTTCTTTCTTCCTTGCTTTTTTGTCCTATATTTTATTTCTCTTTTACATTTTGTCTTCTTACTTTGAACATTATTTGTCACTCTCTACGTTTTTCATGGAAACTTTACACAAATCGATCAACTATCATTGTGATGAACATTAAGTAAATAGGTCATTTTTTTATTCATTTAGTAGTAGTCGTAGTAGTAGTAGTAGTAGCAGCAGTAGTAGTCGTAGTAGTCGTAGTAGTCGTAGTAGTCGTAGTAGTAGTAGTAGTCGTAGTAGAAGTAGTCGTAGTAGTCGTAGTAGTCGTAGTAGTCGTAGTAGTCGTAGTAGTAGCAGTTGTAGAAGTCGTAGTAGTCGTAGTTGTTGGTGGTGGTGTTGGTGGTGTTGTTATTGTAGGAGTAGTAGTAGTAGGAGAAGTAGTAGTAGGAGTAGTATATTTCTTATTACCAGTAAGCTCGTGAATAATGTCGTTAACCCAGCTATTAGTATTTTATGTATCACATTTTGTCTTTTGTTCTTTACAGTTTGAAATAGATTATTATGCAAACTAACCTTTGGCAAGAACACCAGACACAACACAATCGTAGTGGCAGCGATGATAGCGCCTCCTACGAACGTAAAGACGAAATTGATCCGTCCCAAGCTGAAGTAGACGTACGCAAATGGTACAACAATGATACACGTCAACCCCACCGTGTACACGGACAGTGCGATGTATTTACCTGTTTAGTGGAAATAAACGTTTTTTAACATCACTTTGAAGACATTATTGTCAAAAAAAATTTTTGGAGATTCAATAAAAAAAAAAAACGTATGAGCTCACGAAAGTACTCGAAAGGACAGACAAACACTAACAAATACAAAACATTTAAAAGTTATGCTGCTACTGGTGAAGTTTGTGTAAAGTATAGCATGCACAATTATTCGTCGTATGTTTTTTTTATTTAAAAAATCAATTTGATTTGATTCTTTTTGTTAAAAAACCGCAATGATTCAAATCCTAATCACTAAATTGCAACATAGGTCTTTGGACTCATCCCCCCCCCCCACCCCACCACCACCACCACCACCAGCAACGGACGGCCCATTTGGTGCAAAACCATTTGAAAGGGGGGGGCGGTGCAAAGAATCAAACAAACAAACAATCAATCAATCATCAGTCAAATTGAGGGATACTGCAACGCCCTCAGCACCCCTGGCTTCCAGTGATAAAAAGATCATTAATATCACGACTTTTTATCACGACTACAGTACTACGGAATATAACTGTCTCGGAACTTACTGTCATTGAGTTCAGCCATGCGGACATTTCTCGTGGACCAGGCGAGAAATATCCCAAACAGCAGCAAGCCTCCCTTGTAGACAAGAAGGGCTACTGCAAAGGCTACCGTATGCGTTGACGAACACACGTTTAATGTGGGCACCAGCCATTTCTCCAATTCCGGAGCACGTTGGTCAAGCTAGAAAAAAAATCGACAACCATCAAGCGCTGAAATTCAATCAATGACTTTTTCGAAAATATACCAATGTATGATGTAGCCAGAGTGCCGAATAATCTTGACAATCATCCTGGTCAATAATTATTTTCATTTCATTTCATTTCCATTTCCATTTCCAAATACAAAAATACGTAACAAAATACAAGGAAAAGCTTTACATAATTTAAAACAATACAAGACGTGAATATAATGTCGACAAGTTATAATAATCATAATTGTCAATACATATATACGTTGCAATAACAATACGTAGTTGCTTTTAGTTTCTAATAATAAAATTAATGTAGTTTAATTTTAACCGAAACAAAGCACTGAAAACAAAACAACAAAGCTTAACCTTTGTCTATAATTGGAAAAATATAAACTATTTGGAAATGCAAATATACAATCTCACAGTATTAAAAAAAAAGAAATAGGCACTGCAGCTTTCTCTGTAACAATTGACACAATATTATAAACTTGCCTAAATCATAAGGATTAGAATGACTGGGGAGTATTTAAAGAGTTACAGCTTAATTGATATGATATGCACTTAAGCTTAGCCATTGTTTAACAGGAATGCATTAAATCGGAATATGAAACGAAAAGGGCCCATTCTGTACCATTACAAATTAATTTCGTGGGGTAGGTAGTGGAAGAGAGGTCACGTATCCATTTATTAATGCGACCTGTCACCACGATACCCTGATAGAGTCGCACATCTAATGAAACATCAATCTTTTGCAACATGTAAAGGTCATCAAACTTTTGATTTCTTAGAACACTTAACTTTTTTACTTTATATCACAATTACGATATTAGGCACTTTCTTGACCCTTTGGGTTGTGCGACTTTATCATGGTATCGTGGTTACGGGTCACAAATGAAAAAATACTGACCATGGGCTGATATTCTCGGAAACTAATCTTCATGGGGTCAAAGGTCATCCAGAAAACGAAGAAAGTCAGATCGACGATGATGAAAATCAAGATGGCAAGTAACAGACGGGAATCAGATAGTTTGAGCTGAAATGATCAAATAAAACATGCAATAAGCGTATCAGTATTGTAATTCGGATCGGAGGACATGTAACTTCGTTAGGTTTTATATTCATTTATCACTCGATAACGGGTTAAACTGAAGTGCAGGCAAGAGTCTAGGAAGTGGTTACTTTGATTGGCTAGGTAAAATTTTATTAATGTAAATTTCGCCTTTCCTGCCGTATTTCAATAAGACTAAACTTAATCCCTGAAGTGTTTACCACCAAATTACAACATGATGATGCAGGAGTAAGAACTATCGAGTTGCTCTTACGTGTTTGGATGACATACATGTAGTTGCAACCTCTTTAAACACTTTATAGGTAACCCCCCCCCCCACCCACCACCACCACCACCACCACCACTTTGTTGGCGTCCAGGACTAACTGCAATCTCAAAGTATTTCTATTTGTTCAATGACCTTATCTCACCAAAATTTACATTATTTTCATCATGGTTTTAACCCTTTGCACGCTGAAGAGTCAATTTTTCACATTCGTACAATTAAATTAAACAATCGTAATAATCGTAATAATTATGTTTTCCTTCACTTTTGCACAAGAGACAATGAAAAAATAACTAGTTTGCTTTAGTAACATCTATACAAAAATTACGAGTTTCAATACCACAAAAAGGAAAGCAAAATTCAAAGAAAATGTGAAAAGAACAATTGTCATTATTATCCCCTCAAAATAAATTTAGCGTGTAAAGAGTTAATAAAGTAAAGGCCATATTCACATTGCAAACGCAATATTTACTATAACACAACCTTTAAGGCAGTGCATATCTTTTGCATGCCTAAAAGTTTACTTTGTGTAAATCCATTGGCGTATTGAAGAAAATATCATCTAAGAAACTTTAGCAAAGTGTAGGAGCGAGTAACTAAAATTTTAGTGGAATTAAAGTGGAATTAAAGTGACCGTTAATCTTTAATTTGAATTATTGTCTCTTAGAGTCCAAAAAAAATCCCACCGTTGAATATACAATAAACGGCAAAATTTGTTTGCGCATTTTTCAAACTCCAGGTAATCACTGATCTTCAGATTTCACAGAAAAGTCCTTCATAAATAGCCTAAGGGCATAAGTTATGTTTGGTGGGCTGTATGAGGGTTGCAAATGGATTCCTTGCCTTTAAGTATGGTGATCATTTAGAGGAAGAAGTGCGATGTTTTTTTTAAATCTATGGAAATTTTGTTAGACTTACCAGCACTTTTCGAACCTTCATCGCACTGGTGTAGATATGGTGAATGCGGTAAGTCTTCATGAAGAGAGCACCAAAAGACATAGACAAACCAACGCTGGTGACAACGATAGTGCACTTAAAACAGCAAGAAGACAAAAGTGTAAAATTACATTTCATTTTAATTTACTTTCAAATCTTAATATTACTTTATTTCCTGAGATTATGGCTGCAACCAGGCCATTCAGACTAGGTATTTTATTGACAAAATAAAAAAGAAAACAAAACTTTCCACCAGAAGTGAATAAGAGAAAATATAGACCTATGTAGTGCCAAAGCAACCGCAGATCCTGGCTAAGCATGTCCTGATAATCGTCCATTCACGAAAGGGAACTCATAAACATCAATTCACACGAAACACATTTGTGACCCGTCACTCACGAATCCCTAACAAAGTCGCATTATTTTAATTGGGGTGGAAGATATGAACGTGAAATTTCTTCAAATGTCAAAGGTTGCATAACATTCACACTTTGCAAAAAAAATAAATATTCATATTTTGCACCCAAAGTAACTTTCTTTCTATATTCATGTTGTAAAAGATGTACAACTGGCCGTTTTAACGTCCGGACAAAATGTTGGATTTATCAAACCTTCAACATGAGGATTGGAAGTAAATCCCACGGAATAAAGCACGAAAACACTCTACCTGGCATCTGAGGTTGATGAGTGCATCGCTATTCTGTGCTTGCAATTCGAAGGTTTCACCCAGAAGGTACGCCGAGCTGTACAGTAGGATCCCTCCGACTCCTATCACGTTGTTTAGCATAGGACTTGATATCTTGAGTGCTCTGCAGAGAACAAAAAATATACACGGATATCGTATTGCCGTACAGTAGCTGAGTGTAGTACATGTATTAAGTACCCTTGGTCCCTATATTCTCAAAGGCTAGCTAAGCTAAGCCAGGTTCAACTTAGTCTAAGTAACAGACTACTCTTTAATTTATCCCAATCCCGAGCATAGCGAGCTGCGAGCGCTCAGAAAAGCTAGTCTAAGTGTCCAGACTCAAACCGAGTCCAAGTGACTACATATGATTAGGGTGAAAAAAGGAGGACAGTCTAAAACTTAAACTAGGTTTAACTTAGTCCATGATTCACAAAAGGTGTACTGATTAATCCATGGAATAAACTTAGTCCATGGACTAACTTTAGTCAGTAGATTATTAGAGCCTGCTGAGCATGCTCAGTTCACATCTACTGTTGATTTCCCCTCATGACATCACTGTGTGCACTAGCTCTTTACGTGCCAGAGAAATTCATTGTGTGTATTGTGTGGTGCATATTTGCGACTTTGGCATGTTAAGAGCTAGCACTATGCATACAACCATGGAGGGTATAAAGCAAAGGTCGGAAAAGAGGAACAGAAATTGGGACACTAATGAACACTTGTATCTTCTGGAATTAATTAAGGAAAATGTTCAATTAATAGACAGTAAATAAGCAGATGTGAAAGCCAACAGAAAAAGTAAAGAAGAATGGGAATTGGTTTTGACCGGATTTCGGAGTGGATTCACTGGGTGTACTAATTTGTCTGTGGACTAAATTTATTCCACTGATGACGTCATTTTAAATCCTTGCCTAGATAGTGAGAATAGTTGGGGTTCTAAATCTCCAACTTAGTCGAGGTAATAAAGTTTAGACGGCTTTCAAGAATTTGAGCCTTGTTTCTACAAAGATGTATCGAAGATTTCCAAAGGAGTGTAAACCCATTAAAGGTAAATTACATGATTGGGGGTAGTCCTCAACTTGGGCTGAAACTACTCTAGAATCAAGTAAACTATGCAAGGATTATCCTGTGAAAATCTTGTAGTCAAGACGTTGACTCATCTAAAATAATTAATTCAATTATCGTCTCGTGGGGCAGGCAAACCTCGTGTCGGCTCCTTCTAATGGTCTTATTTTTATGGCCCGCGATAAAATTAAAAAAATACTAGTATGACTTCATGCTTGATTCTTCTGAAAGTAAACAATTAACACAGACAAATCCTTCCAGCTGGGAGATCCACTCAAGGCTAGTGTACAATTGGTTACATTTTCAACGTCATTTGGTTCTTGAGGCATTTTCAAGTGTTCCCTAATCATGTCCACTATAACCTTTCAATTGTATGATACCTAAGGCCTCTACCTCATGTGCTTCTTTCGTGTATTGCCCAAACCGGCCACTAGAATACCACTTGAGTGATTTCTCGAGACCAGTAGGGTGGACAACACTCAAAATAAAGGTCCATACAGAGTGAGTTAAAATGGAAAACTAAAAATTCAATCTTAAATCCTCCAAAATCGTGTAATATATGTAATATATATATAATATATATATATTATGATATATATATATACTATATATATATAACTATATATAAACTCACGCGAGTAAAAAAAGTTTGAAAGTAAAGACTTGATCGAGTAATTTCTCCCTTCTTGTAGTAGGCAATTAAGACATGCTTTGATACCAGCAGAAAGATTATTTTAATTTTCTTTAAAATAATACCTACTTGTTATGATTAATTTCAGCAGGGTAAAGGCAAGTATTTAAAAATGTGGGCATAAATGTAAAATTGAAAAGCTGGCAAAATAGAACGGGTCGTGAAAATCCATAGGAACGTGTTTGTTTTGTCTGGAGTTGATGTCCTTTTGTTTTCACGGTCAGGCCTGAAATGTCAGTTTCAAAAGAGCCCTGCCACTTCATTTGTTTATGATCTTTAAGACCGAAATAGTTTGCAGATCTGTTTTTGAACATGCCATACATGTTTTTCTTTCTTTTTTCCGTTTGTTTCTTTGGTTGCTTCTTGTGCACATTTTGTTTGAATCCATCGATAGTGTTAGTGTTACAATGCACAATGACCTATACAGACATTGGAAAACTCACTCATCAAACAGGGAATAAGAACCTTAGGCGATTTACCGAATTTAGGCCATTTTGCGAAGCCTTTATCGCAGATGATCATGTGGAAATGTGTAAGTGGCAGGAGCTCCTTTGGAAATCTGACGATTTCATGGGCTTGACACAGCTTGAGAACAAAAGATATAACTTCCATACAAAGAACATGGTTCTGTATTGGGACACTTTATGAACCACAGGCATTTTGCACGCTTTTCAATTGACATTTATCCCACATTTTTAAATACTGCCATTCCCCCGATAAAATAATCATAACGAATAGGGTATCATTTTAAAGTAAAATTAAATAATCGTTCTGATGGTACCAAGCATGGATTAATTACTGCTACCAAATAGAGAGAAATAAATCCATCAACTACAGATTCTAACTTTTTAGTAGGAGTTATATATATATATATATATATATATCATTAAACCGATATCAATCAGAAGTAGCATAAACATTTTTACTTTTAGGTGGTGTATTTATCATTCATATTTGGTGACTGACTACTGCTCAGCAATCAATTTTGTGAAACATGTCAAAATTGTTAAAGTCAAGTTCAAGTTGGTGTAGTTTGACAAAACTTGCCAGAGCTTTCACACCAAAACATCAAGTCATAAATGCACAAAAGCTGGAAAAAATAAGACATTTTTCACAAAATTGATTGCTGGGCAGTCACCCGTGACCAGTCATAAGGTCCACATTCCACAGAACGGAGACCCTTGGAAGACCACTGAAAACCATTTTCCTTGAAAGACCGCTGAAAGACTGTTTTGAAGCGTTTCAAAAAGTTTTGGAAACCACGAAGATCTTCTGGAGTCATGAAAGACCTCGGAGATCATTGAGAGTTCATTGAAAGACCATTGAATAATAAGCAAGTTTTATAGTCTTTAAAGACACTATATAACATTGTGGAGGACCCGTTAAAAAAAAATTGTCAAATTTTGCTATCTGACATACATGTATCTGGCAGTGTTTGAATGGACAAATAAACACCCTAGTACACAAAAAGTTCAGAAAGTTATGCTAAAAATATGTAAATATATGTAAATATGTATGTTTGTAAAATATGTACAGATAGAAATTGGCGCATGAATTATTCTCGGCCGATGGAAATTGTGCAACACAAACGTCTATGGGGGAAAACTGGAATGATCTCTCAGTGATTTTTTTACTTTTTTTAAAGCACTTAATGATAATTTTGAACTGTAATTTTTTCAGGGCTTCATTTTTAGACCTTATAAGACACTAGTAGCATGGGGAATGTAGCTCATACTTTTTTAAATGGAAATATTGTTATAAAATGCCTTTAAGTGGTCTTTCAGCAGTTTTGCTCTCTGTGGAAGGGGGGATGGGTAGCAAGATCTTTTAGGCCTACCGTTTGTTTCTGTTGATTACGTTGATGGCTAGGAAGATGACCGCAAGTACGATACCAAGCGAAGCGGCGATGAAGATAACGATACGATTGATTCTACCGATAGTAACCTGTATCGGTTCGGACGTCGGGCCATCGATAGGGATAATGGAACCTGAAAATGAAAATTTTAGAAGGACGTCTTAAATGTAGTTATTTTGGTAATTATAAAATAAAGGTATTTCCTATTGAGTTTTTCCTGTAGACTTATATTCTGACAACACACAATCTGAAACGCCTTTTTTAATTGATTAAAACAAAACAAAAAAGATGTGTGGCGGGGGGGGGGATTTACCACAGAAAATCTACACACTTACCGATCATTGACAAAATCACAGTAGGTACTTTTAAGTAGGTTTAATGTTGTGTTTACTGTATGACCAATTTGACCCCAAAAGACCTCCACCCCCTGACAAATGTATCTTGACTACCAGAAGGGAGCGAACTTGGTTCATGTACACACGTATAACATCACCTATGGAATTGAATTGATCTGTAGTGACTAGAACCAAAATATTGATTTCATGAAAATATATATCTCTTAACTCACCACCCCACTGGAATTGCAGTTTCCATCGAATGCTGCCCATTTCACGATCAAATACGAAAATCTGTCTGATTTCATTATCTGTAATTAAATTGATAGTACAAAACATATCTAAGATAAATTATCAATAACAAAATCAGGAAGCAATGTAGAGCGGAAAAGTGAATGTAAACACAGACTTACAAGCTGTGTGATTGTAAGAAGCAATATTTTAATGCAATTACGTATATACATAACATGTATGTCTATTATTATTCAATTATTTATTCATTCAATCATTTATCTATTCATTTTGCCATTTTTGTATTCCTTCATTAAATGTTTTTTATTCATATTATACTGGTTTATAGTTTCATTCATTCAATGATACTAATTGAATGCTAATTGAAAAAAAAATAAAACCTACCCAATTGAAAACATAATTATTGATCTTTGGCGCACAAACCTATTTTCGCAAACCTTCGACACATAACTCGAACTGGCACTTTTTTATTTCTCCGTTGGTTTCTGTCCTAGCTTCTTGGAGACGATATCTCCGTCTCGGTCCTTTAGAGAATGTGTGTTACATTGAAATGAAATCGTCTCCGTTGGGTTAGTATTATGAGTTACATGTAAGAAACATAAATATGAGCATAACTGACCAAAATACAAAATCTATCCATATCTGTTGAATTCAACTTAGTCAATATTGGGAGAGTTTGGGAGTATATAGAACAGGAATCGCGCAATTCCGTCGTAGAACATTGACCTTATCTAGAATTTTATTTGAAAAGTTTTATTTTTCATGCTTATACCTTGTAGTTGCTGGATAACGGCGTTGCTTTGTCGGCTTCCGAGTGCATCAAATGCAACTGGGCCCTACAGGTACGAATGAAACGTCACATATAAGCTCTTTTGAGTCAATAAGACATTAATAACATTGGCTACCATTGTTGAAGGCCCATTTAAAAAAGTCCTTCTTTAATACTTTCATGATAGATTTTGAATGGTTAAGTTAACACCCTAAAACACAAAAAATATAAGTATGTACATATAAATATCGGCACATGAATTCATGTCCTGGGAAGAAAAATTCTAGAACACAGTTGTCTATGGGAAAAACAGAATGTTGTTCATTGAGTTTCACTTTTCAAAAGCACTTAATGATGGTTTTGAGCTGAAAAACAAAATCAGGGCTTCGTTTTTAAAGTATATCACAGACCTAGTAGCATGGAAAATCATTTGGCTCATTTTTTTAGACGAAAACATTGTTACATGATTCATGCGTGTATATTATTTTCGTTGACCTTGCTGATATAGCCATTCATAAATTAAATGTATCACAATGTCAATGAAATAAACTGTATTAACCTTAAAAGGGGGCAGATTTCAGATCATTTCCTGTTTACCATTTTCCCACATACTAACTAATAAAGTAATTTTGATACAAAATATATTTCTATATTATATGAACATTAAAGATCATTTGTTAATCATTTGTACTTACTGTTAATCCTACAAATGCGACTTTCTTTGCCTCTTCCAAGAACACGTCAGCCATAACATGATCATCGTAGCTGAACATGTTTAGTGATTTGTTGGGATACCGGTTTGCGAGAACGTCGATGGAAGCATTAAGTGCCAAAGCCATCGTGATTATCTAGACACACACATCAAAAAAAACCAAAGAACACTATTCGCTGAATATTCTAACATTGTCATTATGCAACCACGTATTTTTGCAGTTCGGTGAAATACATTTCAAAAACTACATTTTATTAAATATGCAGACATTATTTTGCAGGGTGCGCCCGGAAAAAAAGAAAGTATGCATGTATGTTTCATTTTTGTAAGATCATAATTCACAGGTACCAGAAGATGCAGACTAATTTCAGAGTAGAAATTATACCAAGATAAACCAAATTTGTTTGAACATTTAACATGTAGTGCAGCTGGTGTCTATTCCAACATTGTAAAACAATTCCGGGGTCAGTTGGCTAGGAATAATATAAAATATATATATTGTAAAATTTACTTTGCTTGAGATGAGACACTGGAGCAAAAACACACACACACACACACACACACACACACACACACACACACACACACACACACACACACACACACACACACATACAAACACAAACCCATACAAAAACACATTCACAAACACACACAAACACACGAACACGCACAACAACGACAACAACAACGACAGTTTGGCTATAATAATACCTTCATTTCGTACCCTTTTTCATTTTATACGGGATGACACACTGTCACCAAGATCTACGTGTAATCAGTTAAAAACAAAACAATGTGTAGAAATTTGATCTTTGTCGACATAGGCATGATATGAGCTCAGAAAAGTCCTAATTTGTAGCACACTAGCACTCCTGCATGAGCAAAAACAACAGTAACAACTATACAGTGTGACAAGAGGACTAGAGGTAATTCTGAAACATCGCTCGCTTTGATACGAAGAGGAATAATAATTTCATACACTACCTGGTCGTAGCCATACGAATCACATGCCCCACCGGTCAGCAACAGATTCTGAAGATGTCTAAAGAACTCCAGCCGATCTTCACTGGGATACTGAAGAAGAAAAAAGGAAAAGAAAAGAGGTTTTCCCACCATTTAAAGACACAAGCTAGGAGCTTCAATTGTTAAACTTTGATGTCTGAGCTACAGAAATGGACAAATAAACATCCTAGCATAGTTTTAAAAGTTATACTACTACTAGCAAGGTATACTTGAATAAATAATTACCACTGCGGTGGAGTATAAAAGAGCCCCGATCTACGTACAGTAGTCTATGGGAGGAAATGGGCAGGTTGAACCCGGTCAACCTGAGTACTCAAAGATTTTCACTTTTTTTAAAGCACTATAACAATCATTTTGAAATACATTTTTTTTCAGGGATTCATTTTTAGACCTTATCAAGTACATTTAGAGCATGGATGATAATGTAGCTCTTAGATTTTAAACTGTGGTCATTGTTAACTTGTGTCTTTAAGTCTTTAAGTTTTACTGCGAAGGGGAGATTTCACTGCATAAAAAAGTATCTCCAAACACAACTTCGGAAGAAAAGGAATATTTTATATTACCATTAAATAAATGCTTTATACGATTTCCATGATAGTGATATCAGCTTTCTGTGTCAATGCATTATTTAAAAGAGAGTCAAAAATAACTTTTGTATAGGTTTTCTGGGTCATCCCATTCTTCCCAGAGAGCCATGAAAATTGACTACACAATTGGCGATAATGTTGAGAACGCTTTTTGTATTATTTTCCATTTAATTCCGGAGATACATTTGTATTTTTCATTTCAAATGGTCGCATCGAAAAGCCACTTTTTTTGTATCATATCTTAATACTCCAAACTTAAGTCGGACACATGAAACTTGATTAGCGCTTCGTAGATGCGTCATTATATCAGTACTTATTTAATGATTGTGTGTCACACACAATGAAATATCAAGCACGTTTCTGGTATCTTAATTGAAGCTTCTATAATTTGATTTTCCTCGACCAAATGAAGCCAGAATGAATCGCTCTTTACCAACTGCACAATAATGATTATCTCAATAAAGTATATTGTAATTTTTTTTATTTATCAAGGACGAAATATATCATAACCTAAAAAAATAACGTATGTCATGGTTGCTTCCAGATTTAATATAAAAATACAATGATAAAATAAAACAGGATAAAATGAATTCTAGCTTCTTCTTTGAATCGGATGACATTTAAAAGATATCGGGAAAACGTCGTCGTAAACAAGTTTCCAAAATACCATAATAAAATAATATCAGGAATATTGGTGCGTACATTAACAAAAAAGATACAAGCAAACAAACAAAAATAATAAGAGAAAAACGAAAGCGGCTGGTTTTTATTTAAAAATGCCAAGGGTCGCACATAGTTTGTTAGTACTTCATCAAGATTGTACTATGTTTGTGGTTTAACACTGGGCAGATCCATTTTCATCAATTAACGTAACCCCTTTTTTACCTTATCTCAAACAATTTTAGCTCTATGAGATGAAACAAGTGAGAAGTTGAAATTCCTATCCAAAAGTGGTAAAAATGTGGCCAAGAAAAATGTCTTTTTCAAAAGGGGTACATCCATTTTAGTTTATTTCCAAATAGGACCCATTCCAAAACATGAACATAACAAACATTTAAAAAATAAGAACTCACGTATTTTTCCTAAGAGTGGTTTAACATTCGCGTTGTGAGGGTCTTTGTTAGATTAAGTTAGTTTCACTCGGAAAACGTTGCATGATGTGAGAGCTTAAAAATCTCATTTTTATTAGAATGATATTAGATCAACCAACCTGTAGAGATAAAGTGGTGCATCCATTTTTCATCAATTTGAAATTTTAACCTAAATTGATACAATTTTAATAGCTCTGTACAAAAAAACGAGAAGTTGAAATTCCCACAAAAAAGTGGTAAAAACGGCCACGAAAACTGGTTTTTACTTAATATAAATTTATTTGCAAATGGGAATCATTTCAAAACGGTGAAAATTAAAACAACACTTTTTTTTAAATGAAAACATATTTTTTTTCTAAATGTTGCTTTGCATTCACATTGTGGTGTACTTTGTCGGGTTAAATCGGTTACACACAGAAACATTGCAATATGGCTAAATTGAATATCATTTTTTTCGGAATGGTAAAAAGTGGATCTACCTCCTTTTGGAATTTAACTATTTACATGGTGCTTACAATTCCGTTGAAATTAATCTTCGACAGATCCTCTTGGATCTCGAAACCACGCATGCTCAGATGTCCATTGACGGCCTTCCCGACTTCTTCCGGAGTACAGAAATTCTCCCCACTCGCCAGAATCGCATTGGTCTCCACAGTCCACCAATCAGCATGATACCAGCCCAGTAAGATCCACACGTACTTGGGACCAAACAACCCCTGCCTGTATATCTGTTGTGAAACATACGTAATTAATTGATGTAAGTTATGATTCTTCCAGGTTTTAAAAAAAATCCTATCGTTACCTGTTCCCTATGCTCCGGATGCCTAGTGGCACATGGGCGCCACCGAACTTCTCCATTCTGTCCTATCAGCTGCTGCAACTCTGGCTTCTGCCAGTGACTTCCATCCATGCAGTCTGGATTCTTTCCTTCTCTATTATCGAACTATTATTACATCATGTCATCCGGACTTACGATATAATTTCGAGAACATTTTCATGTCCATTCCTGGACGCTTCATCATCTTGTCTGATTTGGTGGCGGAAAAACGTCGTTGCCGATCGGTGCATACGGAATATACATTATAATGTTTTAAATCAGAGGTTGAGGAATTTTCAAGATTACGAAACTGTAATGTACCATATAATATCCATATATTATCCAAACAAAACATTCAAGTCAAGATATTATTGACGCTGTGGACATTACTAATGCTTCATGAGATTTCCTCTCATGTTTAATTTTTTTAATTTTAATAACGTGAGAATGCTGAAGGGAACACACTGATAGTAATCTTGACTATTTGAATTGTAAAAAATACAAGACTGTATCTTACCTTAATAGTGCTACTGCAATAAGTATATGATCTTAAACATACGATCTAAGCTTAAAATACGTACCTCACAGAATACCTTTGTTGCCATAATCTGGTAAGCACTGAGGAATATTATTCTAGCATCGTGTCTCTGAAACAAAGAAGAGGGAAAGAAAGAATGCAAAAATTGATATAGGACAGAGGCGGAACAACGGAACTACACAATTGGGAAGATTTATAATGGAGCTAGTTTTTCAAAGGTCTGTGAGTTGTGTGTGTGTGTGTGTGTGTGTGTGTGTGTGTGTGTGTGTGTGTGTGTGTGTGTGTGTGTGTGTGTGTGTGTGTGTGTGTGTGTGTGTGTGTGTGTGTGTGTGTGTGTGTGTGTGTGTGTGTGTGTGTTTGTGTGTGCCCTCATTACTGTCTGCATTCATTTTAAAAATTGTCCATATTCTCCATATGCGCGACCTAGTTGTTTATCTCGCCTGACGAGTTCATTTAAAACCCAATTATAGATTGTTGAAAATATTGTGATCCCAACATGACATGTTATTAAATACAAGTTAGATATTAATTTTCTCCTCCAAAATGTATGTTTACAAGAATGTCGTCTTGTTCAATGAAGGACGCTGACTATCATTTTGATAGGCGTAATTATTGTAATGGTTTTATAAGCCCTTTGGTCTCAAGGGCAGAGAAGTCGAAAATATCCGACATGTCCTCAAACTTGTCACTATGAAATATAGGCCTGATCAGAATTCACATCATGCATTGAGGCTTCATGAATGACATTTAAGGACAAATTTGATCTGAAATGTCAATTATGGTATGACGGTTTTCATTTTATTGGCATGAACATGATATTACTACAGCTTGTCGGAAATTAATGACGAAATATGTGTGTTCACATGCACTTTATGAATAAACACACACATCCATCCACCCACCCACCAACCCACACACACAC
>JZLH01S0342532.1:74749-94960 GCA_001188425.1 Eucidaris tribuloides
CTTGACCTGCGTCTTCAAGAGATGGACCTCTGGTATGAATTTGGTGATCCCACCTCGAAGCTATAGAAAGTTATTGGGTGTACAACACATTTGTTGACGACGACATCGACGCCGACGCCGACGCCGACACCGGAAATAGTGATACCTATGTCTCGCTCCGCTACGCAGGCGAGACAAAAATGATTTACGAAATGAATTCGGTTACCGCGGTAAGCCTGGTCAATGTTTCGTCGATTTGAACCAAAAATACTACTACAAAACTTAATTCCAAATTTCAATTATATACATAAACATACACTTATATCAAACAATACATAAGTTAAATTTGGTGCCGGGTGTGGATTTCACATAATAATTGTAAAATCAGTGTCCCTCCCGGAAAAAATAAAAGTAGTTGCAATATCAGCACAGGAGTAAAACTAAATATCGTCTTTAGATCTAATTCTGTGGCGAAGAGGAATATAAAGTCACCTACCTTCTATTTCTATTAATGATGTTTATAATCAGGAAAGTACAAGCAAGTATTATGCCTAGCGAAGCAGCAACGAAGATTACGATTCGATTAGCATTTCCGATAGTGATTGGAATCGTTTGAATTGTCGGGCCATCAACAGGAATAATAGGACCTGTGAAATTAATACGAGCACGAGACAGCTAATAATATACACTTTTATGACAAGCAAGTACTTTTTTTGTATCTCACTATTTTCTACTGATATACCACTATGTCGTCAACTTCAAAACTTATTTCAATTGACTTGAAACTGCATTAACCACAATTTGATATTCGTCCATAATATGGACGAATCATATAATCATATTATGATACATTCAATACGTATTTTTTTCGGTGAAATCTCGAATTGTACGAATTTAATTCCTAAAACAATAATATATCATTTATTTCTCTTTAACTCACCTCCCCAATGAAATTGCTGCTTCCAACGGATACTGTCTGTTTCACGATCGTAAACAAAGATCTGTTGGATCTCATGATCTGTTGAGAAAAATAATACAACCACGCAAGTGAACATAAAGATTATCACGAGTTTTATGCGACAGGACAGAGAATTGTCTTATCAGCCCAGTATCTAATTTTTAAAACTGCATGAAGAAAAAGAAGCAAAACCAACACCTTTGTGTTGGATAGTGGTGCAGCTGCTACACCATCCCAGCTCTCGCTATGTGCACACTTATGATCAATGTAGCAAAACTATTCAAGGTATTTTGTTTCTCCGTCTTCTAAAACGTATTTTAGCAGGATAAGAAAGTTTCCTATCAAGGAATACTCCATTCTTGCTTGAATTGGGCCCTTTCATTCAGCCTTCAGTATGGCTCTCTCGAATCTCTCTTCATAATGTTATCCAACTAACATCGTTATTTCCTTTCCTCCTTCTGGACTTTTTCCCTTCCAACCTTTCTTCAGTGGCATCTTTCATAAGTCCTTCATGTCTAAGGATATGCCCTACCCGTTCATTTAGCCCTGCAACAAAAACTCCACCAAGAACTGATCTCCCACGCAAAGAGTGGGTCACTCTCAACCGTCTGCGTACCGGAGTCGGCCGTTTCAACGCCATCATGTATCACTTGGGCCTTAGTCTTTCTGCAGCATGCCTGTGTGGTGTTCCTCAATAGACATCGCCCCCTCGGACCACATCTTGTCCGACTGCACCATACTTGGTCGACCTGGGGGGAACTACTATTAACCTCACCAACCCAAGCTGTACCACCGTAAACAGGTTGCAGCAACTTCGTGATGTAGTACATGTATAGCAGATGGCCTCATACACGAGAAGATTCCTTTAGCCTTTCCTTGCTCGTTTGATCAAGTTCCTTTCCTGCCCATTCTATTAGTTACCTCTTCGTTGCTAACTCTTTCATCGTATTATTAAACAAGAGTGTCGCTGGGCGAGCCACTAATACGCCCGCCTGTAACGCGGAAAAAATGAAAAAATGTCACTGTGACCTTGACCTTTGACCTTTTGAGATCTCTCTGAGGCTTCCTGGGATGCCATGAACTAGTGATCATTACCACTACCAATTTACATGGCGCTGGGGTTAAGTTAAACTGAAGTTATCGCGTTTACAAGGACTTCACAAGGGTAAGATGAAAACATGTCACTGTGACCTTGACCTTTGACCTTTCAACCTCAAAATCAAAAGGCTTCCTGGGATCCATGCTAGTATCATACACACCAAATTATATGAGCCTGGGTTAAGTTAGACTGAAGTTATCGCGTTTACAAGGACTTCAGAAGGGTAAGATGAAAACATGTCACTGTGACCTTGACCTTTGACCTTTCGACCTCAAAATCAATAGGCTTCCTGGGATCTATGCTAGTATGATACACACTAAATTATATGAGCCTGGGTTAAGTTAGACTGAAGTTATCGCGTTTACAAAGACTTCACAAGAGTAAGATGAAAACGTCACTGTGACCTTGACCTTTGACCTTTCAACCTCAAAATCAATAGGCTTCCTGGGATCTATGCTAGTATGATACACACCAAATTATATGAGGCTGGATTAAGTTAAACTGAAGTTATGGCGTTTACAAGGAAAAGTTAACGAACGGACAGACGGACGGACAGACGGACACCGAGCGTGATACCATAATACGTCCCGTAGCCGGGCGTATAAAAAGGAAGAGACAACCAACGCATTGCTCTGCTGCCTCCCCCATTTTGTTTACCTTGTAGTTGCTGAATGACGGCGTCGCTCTGTCTGCTTCCTAAGAAATCAAACGCAACCGGACCCTGCAGGTGAGAAGAGAAATTTGGTGTCATGAATCGATGTCAATGTGGCTAGCATAGCATTGTGCTGCAAATATTTTCCATATAAATCTAAGCAATATTGTAAATATCACAATTGCGTATTTTCTTATTACATGTATAGGGACCAGATAAGTAGAAACATATTGTACAACGGATAATTCAGTAGGCCAATTCGGAGTTATTAAATGCCATGAGTGACTCCATGATACCATACTGTACATCCTTGAGGAGTGAGATGGGGTATGTGTGAGGCATTTGAGACCAACCGCACATGTAGTGATGGAGGGCTGTATGAATGGCTTTTGTTAAGTTTTTGCTGAAAGAATATCTGCATCGGTACATCCCAATGTCTCGCTGGTGCATACACGAATATTTATAACATAATTTACACAAAGACTAAATTGCACAATTCGGTAACTGATGACCGTTATCTGCACGTGCACTGCACATGCGCAAATTGAAACTCCGAACTTGATGATAACATTGACATGAAAAGCAGACAATGCACCGCACATTTGGGTGTCCGATTACGTATAGCACCGTAATGGTGTCGCACAACGAATAAAGTATGAAAATACTACACGGACCATGCAAAATAACATTTTGGCATGGCCAGCTTATTATGTGTTTCCATTATGACCTCTTGAACCTAACATATTTTGCCCTTCCTGGTTGCCAATAGTGATAGTAATGATGATGATGATGATGATGATAACAACAACAACAACAATAATAATAATAATAATAATAATAATAATAATAATAATATTATTATTATTATTATTATTATTAATAATAATGATGATGATGATGATAATAATAATAATAATAATAATAATAATAATATTAATAATAATAATAATAATAATAATAATAATAATAATAATAATAATAATAATAATAATAATAATGATAATGATAATAATAACAGTAATAGCAGTAATAATAAAATCTTACTGTTAGTCCAACGAACGAAACTTTCTTCGCTTCTTCAACAAAAATGTCTGCAGAAATACGATCATGATAGTTGAACTGATGTAATGACCTATTTGAATGTTTGGCCAATACGCTTATAGACGAATTCAGTGCTAACGCTATGGTCATGATCTGTAAGTGGAAACAATAGAAAGCCAAATATCCAAAACGAAAGAAAGATAGTACACCAGAGACCTCCAAGAATGTTAAGAAAGTATCAGTAACAATTCCATACATACACGATTTGACGGATAAGATTAAGAGGGTTTTTGAGAAGGTGGGTGTTTCAACGGCGTTTAAGTCACAGAATACACTCTAACAAAGTCTGGTTCATGTTAAGGACATGGTACCAAAGGAGAAAAGGAGGAACATTGTGTACGGTGTTCGTTGCAAACAAGAAGAATGCAACGATTTTTACGTCGGGGAAACACAACTATCGTTACGAGCACGCATGAACCAACATTGGAAACCAAGCACGTCATGGATTCAGCAGTGTTTTCACATCTACACGAGACTAATCATTCCTTTAAAATAAAACACGTTGTAATACGTGACAAAACACCGCGCTGGTTTGAAAGGGGTGTGAGAGAATCAATCTGGGAAAGAGTGGAGAGCCCGAAATTAAATAAAAGGGGGATTGAGTTTCATTCTCTCTCGATCGTGGCTCTGACTTGTGACAATTTTGCTTCTACCCTTTACCTCCATTGGTCTAATTTTCTCACGATTATGTACGAGAGACACAAATGCTGCTTGCGTAGAGAGTGAAGAATAAATACCACTAGTTATGCGACAAAGGATTGTATGTTTATTAATAATTTTAATTCAGCGATCCAGCAATCATTATATAGTATTTGATTGACTCTCCTAGTCATGTGACTCCTGTAGGCATGTCCCCTGGATAGGAGCTTTGAGATAAAATCTCGATAGTATTTTTCATGATTTTCAGCAAAAGTTAATCATTTGTGCACCATCCCAAGCAATGTTGTAGCAAGACAAGTGTCAATGGTACGCTGATGAAATGATTAGATCATTAGGCCTATCAAGACCCTTCTCTGCCATTCTAATCTACCTTTAAGAAATCTCCTAGGTTCTCCAAAGTATGTACTAATTGGCACGATCTCTTGCTAGATATCTTGTAGATTATTCCCATCTTGTCTCCTTTATTCAGTTTAATTATGAACTAGTTTTTCATGGTGCATTTTGGCTCCTGTAACTAACATTAATATCCTAGCCATAGAGACCACTATTGGGTGGGATACTACTCAATGGACAGTGTTATTTTTTATTCTCATCCATCAATTTTTTAAGGTTCACAGTTAATAACGTTCTTTGCCATCTTTCCATCCACGGGAACACATTGTCACCGGGATTGCCACCTTCATGTATCTATGCACTGGTGATCTCAAAGCTCTATCCTGGGGACGGTTTATCGAGTGAAAGACTCATTTGGCTTGAGAAAATTCACAGTAGTGGGCAAACGATAGGAATTTAAATTTAAAGTTATTAATAAACAATTCCCTACTCAATGGAAGTTTTCAGTATAATTTCTTTGTATTATTGTAAAATTGAAAGAGCAATATTTACCTTATTTTCTGTTAACGCTACAAAAGTTGAATTTTATCATGTCATTAAGATTTACAATGGTAATTATGAAATACGTGACCCCATATGAATACCTGATCGTAGCCATAAGAATCGCAGGCCCCTCCGGTCAGCAACTGAGTCTGGAGATGATCGAAAAAGGCCAGACGCTCTGGAGAAGGGTACTTTAAAGATTTAAACAAGAACCACATTAATTTAACTAACTTTTTCATTCGAAGTTTGGGGGAATTAACAGTCAGGGTTCAGTAATTAAACAGACTCTAATAGCATCTAATGTGAAAGATGGTGTACTCTTTGTGCAGGTGTGACATAATCCGATGATAAGGGAAAAAGAGCACCGTAGCGCTGATCTAAGACTACATTTATAAACGAGCATATTTCCCTTTACTTTTACATTTCACTTTCAGTCATATTGTTTTACCATAATTATGCAAAGTATTCTACTGTCAATTCCATGTTTACCAGAACTAGAGTGGAATGTCTTCTAAAAAAGATGGTTTTATTTGCAGTATATTTGATAGTTTGGTACTTACAATTCCATTAAAATTAATCGCAGAGAGGTCTTCTTGAATTTCGAATCCTCGCATGCTGAGGTAGCCAACAACGGCCTCACCAACTTGTTCCACGCTACAAAATTCTTCTCCACCTTCTAGAATTCGGCCGGTCTCCATCTTCCACCAATTCGCATGATACCAACCCAAGAGAACCCAGACGTACTTGGCACCGTAAAGCCCCTGTTTGTATATCTGGTCGCAACAATAGGGTGCAGAGAAAAATACTTATGTGACTACTTGAAGAAACCAATCTTCACACAGGTACTACTGATATTTATTATATTGAAGGAAATTAATTGCATGATAAAATGTTCGAAGAAATAATGAGTAGTTAATTCTTTCGAAATAAAGTTTTTCCACAAATGGTTTTACTACAGTTTTTCCACAAATGGTTTTACTTCTCGGTACCACAATGAAAATCAAGGTTATTTATCTTGGTATATGAATTGCTCAAAAGTTGTATTTTGGATTTTTTTAAGGATCTCACTTTTGGTGGGAGGGGAATTCAATAGTTGCATCGTGTTACACTGTCAAATATTTGCATCGTATTGAATTACCTCACAGAAACATCTTGCCGCCATATCCGTGTAGACACTAAGGAAAATTATTCTAGCATCGTGTCTCTGTAAAGAAGAAAATGTAATGTTAAAAAGTAGAGGAGGAAATACTACTATGGTAGAATATCTGTGGAGTGATGGTGATGATGAAGATGATGAACAAGAAGAGGAAGAAGAAGAATGAGGAGGAGGAGGAGGAGGAGAAGAAGAAGAAGAAGAAGAAGAAGAAGAAGAAGGAGGAGGAGGAGGAGGCGGCGGCGGCAGCGCAAAAGAACAAGAAGGAGGAGGAGGAGAAGATGATAATGTTGATGATGACGATGATGACAATGATGCGTAATATGTATCCGTTAAAATTATCATTTTCCTTTTTGATGTCATCATCATCATAATAATCTTACAGTCTAATATGCAACGTGATTTTGGTATGCATATAAGCATTACATTAAAAAACTAAAGTACATTAAAAATATTGGAAACAGGATGACATTACATAAATTGAAAAGTGATCAGGTTTGTTATGAAGATGCACATCAAAAGAGAGCTCCCATGTAAGTTATAGTTTACTTGGGCAAAGTGGCAGTGTAACAAAAAAAATACATTTATGTAAAATATTTCACTAGCCTTTTTAATGCAGAAAGTCGAGAAATATTCATGTTAATCAATCGAAGCTTAAGATTGGTCTGTTTGAATGAAACCAAAGTGTTAATAGTTGTCAATTACGATTACGCACCTTAAGACTCAAGATGTTAGTTCGCGGATCGTCATCAATAGTCTCCGTAGCGATCACATTCATTCCCTCTAACTTCATCATAGCCACTAATTCTTCCATTTCCTGTAAAACAAAATGAAGAGATACATGAGTAAAAAAAAAAAAAAACTCAAAGCCCTCAAAATACACTTTAATTCTTAATATGCTACAGGATTTAAACCTCTATTGACATGTTTGACTTTATGTATACAGTGTATCATACTTTGGAACGTTAAGAGTTAGAACGTATTTGAGTTTGATAGTATTAATTGTGCTATTAGAAAAGATAGATGAAACAAACTGCTAGAGCAAATATTAAATATTACGTACTTTACTTCCATTGCTGTGCAAACGTGCCTCAAAACTCGGGAAAGAAATCTATTCATCTCCAAATTCAATGGAATAGATTTCACATCTTCTGGAAAAAAAAACTTACGTACTTTACTTCCATTGCTGTGCTATTCATCTCCAAATTCAATGGAATAGATTTCACATCTTCTGGAAAAAAAAACTATGTCTATATTTCTACTTACGTCCCGAAAGAGGTTGACATTTTGGTAGATAATAGCAGCCCTGTTCCACCTCATCTGTTTCAGAAGAGCAATCCTGGCCGGGTTGAACACGGAGCTTGCGGGGTAAATCTGAACCGTGTAAGGGTAATTCCGCACCAGTTGATCGTTGGCCTGAAATTGGGCAATTCCAACCTGTGGAAAAAGAACATTATAGAAATCATGTTTCGAATACCAACTACATCAATTAAACTTTCAAATTGGGATACTGTATTTACTTTTAAAGGAGTGCTAGTTTCAGATGAAACAGAACAAGAAAAAGAAGAAGAAGAACAACAACAGCAGGAATAGGAAGAAGGGGAACGGGAGGAAGGAAGGAGGAAAGAAAGAAAAAGGAAGAACGATGAAACACAGAAAGAGGAAAATAGAATGAATTCAAAGAAAAGAACCAAATAAATGAACAAGAACGCGGGGAAGGGAGGAGAAAAAGGAGGATACTAGTAGAATTTAAAATACGGAATATTGCTCAAAGTAATTGTTATGTCTTCACAAAATAATGCATCTTACAGCCTACCTAAAGATTACTTTTACTCATGATTTTGTGCATTTTTTTAGTATGTTTTTATTGTGTACTTTTTTGACCTAAATTTAAAAAATGTATTTCACTTTGTATACTTTACATCCTTATTGAATATTTTGCTTATACAATCATGTAACGTAATTGTACATGTTAATGCTTCGCATGTACACAGGACTAGCGTACCGAAGGATAACAACAGCCGAATCACAGAACAAGTTATTATCTGTTTAGAAAGACTAGATATTATTTTAAAGTAAAATCAAATTGTACCTGCACAAGATGATACTCTGCGGCAACACGGTTGAGAACTTCACCGACTCGAGAATAAGTAGGGCCCCACACCATCACCATCTGAGGAAAGTTGTAGATGACGTCATAGAGAAAGCGCAGGGCGGGACCCGGATGAGCCTTGAGATTAAAAATAAAATCGCACGAGACAATGTTAGCTTAACGTTAATAGGAAATACCAGAAGTGGGAAAATTCAAATGAGTTCAAATACTTCTGTATCACTGGCGTAAATCCGTGACGTCACCCTATTCATCAGGGGGGTGAATGAATAGACCACCCCTCCCCCTGATGAATAGGATGACGTTCTGTATTGAAGTAAAGTATTCACGATTTTATGATCAAAAAGTTATGTGGTCAGGCATGTTCCTTTCAGAAAAAACTGTCAACAATCACTGTTAAACTTATCTTACGGCTTCACATGTACACACTAACAAAGATACATGTAGGTTTAACTTTGCACCTTTAAAGGTGCAGACCAATGTCACACTGGGAGCACCCGTTACGGGTGCAACTTTGCACCTTCCAGACCTATAAGGTGCAAAGTTGCACCTTAAAAGGTGCACCCAGTATGAAAGGTGCAAAGTTTCACCCGTATAGGTGCTTCCAGTGTGACATTGATAAAGGTGCAAAGTTGAACCTAGTTTTCTTAGTGTGTATATACTGCTTCAGATTTTATCGTGGTCAAATTTCTGAGTCAATGCTTGTATCAAAACAGTATTCTGTTCCACTAAACAAATTTAAGACAAGTCCTTCCAGCTTGCATACTAATAACTGCATGTTACCTGAGTCCAGTTCCAAGCGATTCGTAATTCGTAGTTATCCAGGAGGTTCGGATACTCGTTCACGTGATCAACAGCCAATAGCACGGTGCATACTAGATGATCGAAGTACTTCTCCGAGAAAGGTAAGAATCCGGCAATGTACAACGGAGTTTTGATCCGCCGATTCAATTCGGATACCCGCGGATCCTCAAGGGACCACCGGGCCGAGTTGGGCCATATGTCTTTGTACGTGGTGCAGTTGCGCCATTTTTCGAGTGTAGTACTCGATGTTGAAAGAGAGGTCATGCAGAAGATAAAAACTAAGAAACTCACAGCGGTGTTCATATTTTGTTCGTATCTGTGACCTGTGTGATAAATTTAATTATTCAAGATAATGGTAAATATAAGTTAATGTTAAAAGCACAAAAAAGGACGAAATAAATGAAAATCATGAGAATTTCATTTGAGATCATACGTACCATGTATTGTCCTACTTGAATCTATTTTGAGGTTCTGAACAAGTTAAAGACAATACATAACAATGTGGAAGCCCCATTAAAACAATCCAACTTTGCTATCTGACATATCTGACAATAAAATGGACAAATAATCATCCTAGAACACAAAACTATAGACAGTTTTGATGTCACCAGTAAAATATAGGGATAGATACAAATCGGCACACAAATTATTGTCAGCAGGCCAAAATTATGCGACACAGCAGTCTATGGGGGAAACTGGTATGGTCGCTCAATAGTTTTCACTTTTTACATGTAAAAGCACATTACACACTTACATACACACACGCCACACACGCGCATACATAGGTACATGTAGATAGATAGATAGATAGATAGATAGATAGATAGATAGATAGATAGATAGATGGATGGATGTATAGCTATATAAATAGATAGATAGATAGATAATTAGATAGATAATTAGATAGATAGATAGATAGATAGATAGATAGATAGATAGATATGTGCGGAGGTATATAAATATATGTGGGAGATAGAAGGATGAATGGACGGATGGATGGTTGGATAGATGGATTGATGGGTAGATAAATAGATAAAACTTATGTACAGAAAAATATAAATGATGCTTGTTAAAGTTTGTCCTTTTATATGTATACTAAGTCATCAATGTACAATTATGAGCATCAACGCTCTTAAGTTACACTGAAATTCAAATTATAGTTACACATTACAATTACATAGCCTTCATGGATAAAATCAGACGCATCTTGTATAATACAAATCTTTCAAATGCGTTTGGCTAGCAAATGCATGTATAGAATCAAAATCATTATACCCACCGTTGATGAGATTTCTAATATGTTTCTGGTTTTATTCACAGCTAACTGTCATTGTACATAATATCAATAGGCCAGTGGTAAAACTGACCTCACTAATGCGTAATATCTAATGTCCTATTATTGTTGAATTCGCATTTGTAAGGTTGATTGACAGCCGATCAGTTAGTGGGCTGTAGAAGAATATCGCGAAGTATATTTCCTGTTATGGAAGGGCTTATCTTCCTTTTCTTTCACGGTTCAAAGGAATCAAGTCCTTTTCTTCATTTCTATTTTCTAACTTTACGACCGATTCTTTTCTTCTTCATTAGGGTTGCGATAAAAAAAATGATTCGGTGTAGTTAAAAGCAAAATTTGATTTCTATGAATACAGAGGTTCGGCAAAGAGCACAATTTGATTGGAAGTAAAAGGAGGAAAACATTTTAGTTCCAACAAAGCGTATTTCTTTACGTTTTGTGTATTCATGTTTCTTGATTTCGTCTCTAATCAATAAGCGCATTATGGATAAAGCCGATTTTTTTTCATCAGATATCCTTGGGGATAGAAGCGATAAATATTTGTGAAAATCAGCAAGAAACTCTCTCAATCAACTCTTTTGGAAATATTTTAATTGTGACAGCTGTGTAATATTATAGTAAAGGCAAGGAGAATCGTTTGAATTTAAAAAAAGATACGCCAGAATATAAAAGGTAATTTCTCCACATGCCCTCCAGCCGACTTAAAGACATTGTGGAGCCTAAATTAAAACCAAGGCAATAGCAAGATTGTGTCTCGCCCACCCCTGACTAAATAACACAAAGGTTACACCGAACCTATGTTTGATGTCACAAGAAAGTCTTGCAGGTAAACTTTAACGTTTGACCTAAACTGACATTTGACCTTACCATGTGACCTCTGACGGCACGATAACATGAATGTACCCCAAGTGCATCTACAACCCAAGGAGCAACAGTTGCAAAGTTATTTATAAGAGAGTCGTGCAGGTAAATTTTAACGTTTGACCTAAAATAACCTTTGCCCTCACCATGTCACCTCCGACAACACTGCAACATGATGGTACCCCTAGTGCATCTATCACCCAAGTTTGGTTGCTATTGCAGTAAAATATGCCATGTTATGTGTCATAAGAGAGTCTTACAGGTAAACGTTAACGTTTGAACTACAACGACCTTTGACCTAACCATGTGACCTACAACGGCACCAAACCATGAAAGTCCCCCAAGTGCATCTACAATCCAAGTTTAGTCAAAAATTAATCATAAGAATCTCGCAGGTAAACTTTAATGTCAGAGGTCAAATGACGTTTGACCTCACCACGTGACCTCCGACAGCACTGCTATACAATGGACCCCTAGTGCATCTATCACCGAAGTTCAGTTACCATTGGACCAACAGTTGTCAAGTTATGTCATAAGAGAGTCTTGCAGGTAATCTTTAACATATGAAAAAGATTCTTCCAGGTACTCTTTTACAATGTGGCCTCAAATGGCCTTTGACCTCACTATGTGACCTCCGACAGCACCATTGCCATTGGACCAGCAGTTGCCATGTTAAGTGTCATAAGAGACTTTTGCAGGTAAACTTTAACATTTGTGACGGACGCCGGACGGACACTGGACGCGCGACGGACGGACGCCAATTTGGATCCCTTAGTCTCGCCTTCATTTCCGTTAGGCGAAACAAAAAATATCAAACTTGGGATATCTGAGCTGCATAGTAGTGCTTAAATGGACAAATAATCGTCCTAGAATACAGACGTTTGAAAGGTCATGCTGCCACTATCAAGATGTCCATGAATAAACATCACATTTGAATTATTACTGCGGTGGAGTACAAAATAATTTAGATTTACGCAAAGTAGTATATAGGAGGAAATTGTCAAAGTGCAATCCGCGTGTACGTCCACATGTCATGTCTGTAAACGTCTCCCTGTTTATTACTTGGAGCTGCAATCTGATTTAGCTTATTTCGACACCGTGGTCCATTTTATTACGCAATATTTGTTTCTTTCCAGGTATCAATTCATGTCGTACTGAAATGTCTGGCAGGGCCGTCGCTAGAGCAGGGTGTGGGATGTGCCCCCCCCCCCCCCCAGTTCATGATCACAGTCGGCAAATGAATGTACCCAGTCGGCAAAATACAAGGAAGGGGAGAGAGAAAGTAAAAAAAAATGGGAAGGGATGAACAAAAAAAAAGAAAAGGAAAGAAATACCAAAAAAAGGGGGAAGAAGAAAGAAAGCAGGGGAGGAGTAAAACAATCGTCCAGCCACCCAGTGTCATAATTCTCCGTGTCATTAGCATCAAACATATTTATGGATAAACAAAATCTTGAACAGAGACAGTGAGCAATAGCAGTTGAAAAACAGTTGGCAAAATTAAATTTGTAAATTAGTTGATATCGATCATTCGGCAAAACCTAAGTAGATAGTGCTACTTTGCAAAACAAACCAACCAGTTGTCATAGTGGACACTGAACATATTTAATATCGGCCCATACAGTTTACTATCGGTCATTCCCCTAACCCTGTCGGCAAACTCAATTTTAAGTAAAGCAGTCCCCGATCATTCTAATAATAATAATAATAAAAAAAAATTGGAATTTTTATAGCACCGTTATCCATTTTGTTTAAATGACCAAGGCGCTTTATACAAAATAACAGAGAGACAGAAAAAGCTAGACCGATGATTGTGCGTATATAGGTTATGATCATTCGAGAAAACAACTGTCACTGAGACTAAGAACCCTGTCATGCTTGTCAAATTGAACGAGGGATTGTCGGCAAATGTGAAATTGTTGGCACATTATCTTTCTTGTCTGTTTGACTTTCCTTTTTCTCTCCCATTTTGTTTGGAGGTAGGGGTAGGGAGCTAGGTGGTGCTAGCTTGTCTTATACTTTATATCAACGTATCGACATGTTTGGTCAACACCTAAATCGAAACTGATTTAGCAATGCTTCGTTGGCCTACCATCCTTAACATATGTTTTAAAGTCCTACCAAAGTTCAATAGGTCTATTCCTTGGTCTTAAAAGGAGGTAAAATGCATAGTAATGTGTGAAAAATTTCTGACACTGGGAGGGGGTTTCCTTTCCAGACCATTCCCGAGATTTTTGCGTGTATTCCTTTGTCTTTTGAGATGCTAAAATACAAGGGGGAAATATAACTTTTCCTCACTCCTTCCCTTATACAATACTTTTCTAGAGAATATCATTTTGATAAGTGACGGCAAAAATGTGTGTTTTTACAGGTAAAACTGTCAAAGTTTCCTACAGATGCTCAACATTTCATCATAAATCAACAACCGCCACACTTTTCCGCAACAGTAAATGCTTATTCGTATGCATTCCTTGGTCCAATATGGACCTAAAATCTACATTGCCGAAGCTAAAAATGTCAAAACTTTCTCACTCTGGGAGGGGGCCCTCCCAGACCCGTCCCGTCTTTTAACAATTTGCAAAATTAAAAGGCATGGAATCTCATTTGCCTCCCTCCTGCAGCACAGTAAAACATCACTCATGCCAATTGGCTATTTATGAAAGACATGTCAGAGATATCTAATGATCAGTAATTACTTATTTGAAAAATGTGCGAAACGTCCAATCAGCGTTTAGTTTGTGTTTGCTAAAGGTTCTAGATTGTATTTTCTACAATATGCCAGTCTATTCACACAATGTTAATTTTTTGGCATGCAAAACAGATGCCCTGCTTTTAAAGCAGCGAAATTCGTATGGCTGCTCATCTAAAAACGCACCCTACGGATGCTGTAGCATACATATGCGCAAGCTTGGAGGTGGAAGTCAATGACCATTGTTTATGAGGCCTGTACATTATTTTCGTTGCACCCAGCTTTATCTTGGGGGTACGGATATAAGATGTCCCTCAAGTAAGGCAAGTAAGGTCGTAACTTCATCATTTTTAATGGTTTTAATACTTTTCCTGTTAATAAATTTTACCACAAACTTTGGCCATT
Source organism: Eucidaris tribuloides (assembly GCA_001188425.1). NCBI lineage: Eukaryota > Metazoa > Echinodermata > Echinoidea > Cidaroida > Cidaridae > Eucidaris > Eucidaris tribuloides. The sequence continues at coordinate 89,388 of JZLH01S0342532.1, forward strand.
CCCATTTCGTAAACTCTAGGTTCAAAACAACCTGAAAAAATACTATTTCATCTGGAAAACGTTGTTGAAAACACAAATTTGGACTTGCATTTGGAGATCTGTATGTTTAGAGATGGAGTGATAATGGATCATTGTACGTTTAATTTTATTTTTAAAAAATACGCAGATTTGGTAATTCTTTTAGTAGTAAGCAATCTGAATATAACTGCAATCGAAGATATTCATGAAAAATGTATATAATTGTACTTGTGAACAACGAATTAAGCTTATTATGTTACAATCGCTGTAGATTTCCCATTTCAATAATCACCTTAGATCAAAATTAGTTAGCCTGTATATTGGAATGCTTCATTGATTTGGATCCTCGTCGTCAGAAGAAGTAGATGTAGATTTATAATCTACAATTAATCATACCGGGTTCGGTATCAAAAATAAACCACGAATTGTATTACCTAATCAAATATCAATAGACTTACAGCAGAAATCAGTTTCTGAAATTTTTGATGTCATCTTTGTTACATCTTATATCACTGACCATTTTCCTATTTTCCAACTATTTAATTCAAATATTTCGTTTAATTATAATAATGTTGAATTTGTTCATTGTTTTCTGAAAAGCCCAAAGTTTATTGAAAAGTTTATTGCTTACTCTAACAAAAATATTCATGAAGTTATTACGACTGTCAATAATGAACTTTTACTGTTAACTGATTGGTATAAATGTAATAAACTGTATTCAAATTTTGACAAAACAAAATATGTTATATTTCATTCCAAAAACAGAAAAATTCCATCAGATGTTGGTCCAATTCAAATTGAAAATACTATAATCAAACGATCTGAATCTGTGGAATTCTTGGGTGTTTTTATTCATGAATCTCTTGATTGGAGGTATCACATTTCTAATATTTATTCAAAAGTCTCCAGAAGTATTGGCGTTCTTTGTAAGCTTAAATCATTTTTACCTCTCAAAACCCTGGTCTGTATATATAACGCAATTATTCTACCACACCTAAATTACTGTAATGAATTATGGGGTAATACGTACAAAACACACATTAATAAACTACACCTACTTCAAAAACGAGCTGTAAGACTCATAACAAATAGTAATTTCAATGCTCCCAGTTCACCACTTTTCATAAAGCTTAGAGTCCTACCTATTTTTGAACTTGTTAGACTAAATGTTTTGTTGTTCATGTTTAAATTTCACAAGGGATTTTACCTCATCATTTAGTACAATGTTTCAAACAAATTCCTCTTTTCATTCATACTCAACTCGCGCAGGGAACAAACTCAGAGTACCATTATCTCATACTACAATAAGAACTCATTCCATCCGATTCACTGGTGTCCACGAATGGAATTCTATTAACAACAACCTCAAATCTAGCTCAACTCTCTCACGTTTTAAGTCATTGTTCAAGAAATCTGTCATCCAGAAGATGTGTACCATGACTGAGTAGAACTCTTTTCCATGGTGTGAACATATCGTGTGTGTGTGTGTGTGTGTGTGTGTGTGTGTGTGTGTGTGTGTGTGTGTGTGTGTGTGTGTGTGTGTGTGTGTGTATGTGTGTGTGTGTGTGTGTGTGTGTGTGTGTGTGTGTGTGTGTGTGTGTGTGTGTGTGTGTGTGTGTGTGTGTGTGTGTGTGCGTGTTGTTTGATCACTCGTGCATGTTGTGTGCTTGAATGTGTATGTGTATGCCACTACACTGCTATACAGATGTACGATTTTTTTTTTATGTATACTTATTCTTATTTCCTCCTGTTATGTAATGTTGGTTTAAAGGGTCTTTATTTACAAACACCAGTTGTTTCTTCCAATGGCCCTGGCAACTAATTATGTTACTTTGTATATTGATCATTGTTATTTATTGTTTTGAATTTGATATTTGCCAATAAATGAATGAATGAATGAATGAATGAAATGTTTTTGATGGAAACGACCCAGAAATTATGTATAACCGTTGTATGATTATTTTACAAAACGTCATTGAAAAGTCCTTCCGTAATAACTATCTCAGGAAGAACAAATGTATAATCAAAAAAACGTAGATAAATACTCAATTACTAAATGAAATTAAAAATAAAAATTCCCTTTATAAATGATGACAAAACGTCAAATAATCTTAAAAAGTACAAAAAATTGTAACAAAGTTAACACTTTACTTCGGAGGGCTCGCAGGAAATATTTCTTTGACAAATTAAATACATTTTCTAATAATATGAAAAAGACCTGGACGATTATCAATAGCTTATTAGGTAAATCGAAAAGCAAATACTTCATACTTTAATTTAAATGATCAAATTTTAACAGATAACAAAGATATCGCAAATTCTTTTAATTTTAATTTTGCTAATGTAGATTCATCTCTACGCAGCACCGCTCCTAGCACATCTAGGAATTTTATGGATTTTATGTCTCACCCATTTAGCAAGTCATTTTTCTTTTCCCCTGTTAAAGAGACCGAGATCTGTAATATTGTAAAACAAATGAAAAATTCAAATAGTTGTGGAATGGATGACATTTCGATTGTTTTGTTTAAAGCTATTATACATCTTATTTGTACTCTTTTAACATTTATCTTTAATTCATCTCTTGAGACTGGAATCGTTCCTTCAAAATTGAAAATGGCAAAAATCATACCAGTTTTTAAAAAGAATGATCCTCATGTACTTACCAATTACAGACCCATATTAATACTACCCTGCTTTTCAAAAATATTAGAAAAAAATTGTTTACTCTCGCCTATATAGTTATTTATCCATTCAGTTAATAACCCCTTCTCAATACGGATTCCGTTCCAACTTTTCATCAAAAATGGCGCTTGCTGACATCCATGATAAAATTACTAGTTCCCTTAACAAAAATATGCACACAATTGGCATTTTCTTGACCTTACCAAGGCATTTGATGTAATTAATCATGATATCCTTTAAAAAAAACTTGAAGTATATGGAATAAGAGGTCTCCTACTCAGATGGTTCGAAAATTATTTACATAACAGATTGCAGATAACCTATTACAAAGATACATTTTCTGATAGTCATCCTGTTTTGTCTGGTGTACCTCAAGGGTCCATATTAGAAGCCCTTCTTTTCTCATTATTTATAAATGATATATGTAATTCTTCCAAAATGTATACATTTTGTCTTGTATGCCGACGATACCAATGCCATTTTGTCACATCATTGTTTCTCTGACTTAATTTCTACTTTACAAACAGAACTGGATACATTGAACACATAGTTTCAGAGCAACAAATTGATCGTAAATATTGATAAATCAAATTTCATCTATTTCCATAATCAATCAAAACGTATACCAACAAATTTTCAAAACATTAAATTAGATATGAATAATACTCCTTTGAAGCAGGTCAGTGTACCCAGTTCTTAGGCACTTATATTGATTGTAATCTTAATTGGAATATGCATATTAATACTTTGTGTAAAAAAATTATCTCGTAGCGTTGGAATACTAAACAAATTACGTAATGATCTACCTACCAAAATACTGTTTATGCTCTATAATACACTTTTCTTTTCCCACGTTAATTATTGCAATGCAGTATGGGGCAACACATATAGTAGTAAATTAGAGCCGATTCTTACACTTCAGAAAAGAGCAATCAGAATATGTACCAATTCTTCTTATATAGCCCACTCGAAACCTTTGTTTTTATCACTTAATTGTCTTGATATACACCAACTTAATAAATTTAATATACTTATTTTGTTATACAGATTTAAAATGAATCTATTACCCGATGCATTTCTAAACATGTTTACACTTAATGATACAATTCACAGTCACAATACAAGGAGTAAGAGAAAGTTTCATCTTTGGAAAGTTGATAAAATTTTCATGTTACACACCATACGACACACTGGACCCTTGCTTTGGAATTCATTACCCGAATCTATCACACATTCTTCCACTTTAAGTGCTTTCAAATATAGGTTAAAATGTTACTTGCTCATTGAATAAATAAATAATTAAATATGTTATTATTGTAAACTTTACACACTTCGATTAATTCATCCAGTTGGTACCATTTTGGGAGGGGAGGGGGGATCTGCTAACCTTCATATTGTATCTTGCTTTGTTATTGTTTTTTGCTTGTTAAATTAAGAATTCATAAGTGATTTATAAAATTATGGGGGTCCACGTGGACAAAACCTTAGGGGGTTTTATTGTGGATTCCCGTTTCATCTGATATATTTATATAAAAGCCTGTTTTAAGATGTATGTACAATTTTTTTTCACATGAGTATTTTTTCATATTGTCTTTTTGTTGTTGTTGTTCTTATGTATTTAACTGTTCATTGTGCTGTGTTTTAAAAAACAAAGATGGAACGAATAAAGTTGAAATTGAATTGTTATAGTAAGTGGAATTGTGGGGGTGCACTAAATGTACGTACATCCCCCCCCCCCCCCACACACCTCTGAGGCAGAGAATTTCCTACCCTGGCATACAAAAGTATTTTGCACACATTTTTCTGCTGTTTTGGTTTCCTTAACTTTAGGTCCACCTCCCGATGACCAAACCAGCTTAAGCCCTTCAATTTGGCATCAAGGTATTAATGTTTTGAGGTTCACTGCGATTTCAAGTTTTATTATATTTGAGAAATATTAACTTGATATATTGCTTGAAATGATCAATAGCTTTGAAGCACTTTCACCTACTGTACTTAAGACAAATATATTGAAAAACTTAAAAGATATTTTAATATATTAAGGTAAATCATAATCGTTAAATTTAAACTTAGCAAAGACGTGCATGTACAGAGTGTTTTGAAAAAAGTGGAACCCAATTTCCACCAGGAATATATAATTCAATAAACGTAATTATGTCTATCGCAATATGTCATCGCAAAAAAATAATTTATTACTTTTTTCCGATACCAAATTTGTAATAATCAAGCCTCGAGTTTTCGAATTGCAAAAATTTTAAATGAGCAATGTTAAAATTGATTTTGAGGAAAAGATTTGGATCTATTCATCAACACGGTCACAGATGGTTATTCACCGAGACTTCCCCTTTCAAATGAAAGAGTAGTAAATTACCTTTGCGATGACATATTGCAATAAACACAATTATGTTTCAATATATTCCTGGTGGAAATTGGGTTCCGCTTTATTCAAAACACTATATGTATTTGTAACGAACGTTTTACTCACCCCGGACTTACGCCTTGAAACGCTTCCACTTTCTGTCGTTGATCTCACGCACTGAGGATGATTGATGACATGAGTAGGTTTTCAGTTTATATATTGGTCGCGTGTATGATGGACAATTAGCATGGGATGTGGTGATTTACATAATAACTGGAATTGATGGAGAATTTTGCGTACAGTTCATTAAAACTGGACATAGTTGATTGCGCCTAATCGACCAATCACGACACTTTCGAGTAATGCATGCATATACATACAAACACACACGAACGCGCGCACACACACACACACACACACACACTCACACATTATGCACACACACAGACACACGCACAATACACACAACACACACACACACATACATACACACACACACAACACACACACACTC
>JZLH01S0342532.1:106886-117033 GCA_001188425.1 Eucidaris tribuloides
AGAGAGAGATAATTCAGTGATACCGTGTGTTTTTTTCTTGGTCAGCACTGTATAATCATTAAGAGCGAATTATGATACATCTGATTTTATAATGTGCACGAATTCATTTAAACGAGCGTTTAGGAATTGTGGCTGAAATCAGCTTCTACCAGAGCATCACAACAATAAGACAGAAAACATTTTAAATTTCTGGGCAATTTTCACCAAAAGCATACTAAATAAGATTATGCGAGCACTATGTACAAAGGTGAAATAAGCTACAAATCGATAATGAAGTGAGTAACTTATAGTATCAACAACAATGCAGTACTCTGCAACAAATCCAGCACAATATGATTGGCTACTCGTACAAATGGATAGTAATTGTTATGCTGACGGCAGCGGCTCTCTTATAAAGTTAGAAAGTTGGACAGAATAAATGCTGGTTTCCGAGCTACAAAGATTAACTAACAAAAAAATCATTATGATACGAAGTTTTGTCATCTAGGGCGACGACAATTAACTCGTACGTTCGTAGTAGGGCAGTTATGCAATCGTCGGATCGTCGTCGTCGTCGTCGTAGTAAGTAGTGGAGTAGTAGTAGTAGAAGTTAGGTCGTCATCCGTGGCCATTGTGCGTAGAAGTAAGCAGTAGTCAGTCAGAATTTATTGTAGTAATAATAGTAGTAGTACATTGTATGTAGTAATTGAGTTGTAGCAGTATTATCATCATTCATGATTTCCGCGAGTAATTCGATTCAACAGATGTCATTTCCTTCAGAAAAGCTTCGCGCTGCTTGTAGTTTCTGCAGCAAACGAGAAAGTTTAATTCAATTAGATGACAAGATGAAGTTTGTTTCCAGGCGAAATTGGTTGCATCAATTTTTAGGATCTAACGTGATATTGTTTGGCAGTAATGGTATGCTTGATTCGCGGTATTAACAAAACAAAGACATCAATGTTAACATAGGCTAGTTGTAAGGACACGTCTGTAAAATTTGACGATGACAGTAATTATGCTAGAAATGGAAAATGCACAACAACACTAGCGTCATTTTTATGGTAACCGTCACTACGATACTATCGATACCCTCGCACATTTGGAAATATAAATGTAGAAAGAAGTATACTTTGTGGGTGAAAATATGAATACTCCAATTTTTTGCAACATGGGGAAGTCATAAAACTTTTGTGATTTTTGAGGACAATTTCATTTTCATACTTTGTATCCGATTACGATATTTGATCATCTTCCTTACTTTGCTTTATCAGGTATCGTGGTGGATGGGTACAGAAAATTATGTGAGGCTTAATTAAATCAGTTCAGTGGGCAGTTATTTAACTATTCATCTGTTTGTCTATGAATACTAATCGCTGCTTAAGGCTGAGTGGCAAACAATTTGGGCCATTTAGCAAGAATTTTTAACACACATTTTAATTTGCAATAGTATATCGCATATCAACATAATAAACATGTAAGGCAGGAGTCTGAAGGCCAGACTATCATCTAGCAGCAGGCTTTACAATATATCATCAAAATTTACGGTCCTGTTATTCCACCGAACCTGGTTGCCTAGCATCTTTACTGCTGTTGAATGGTTCTTAAATTGTATTTTCTTCTTTACTCGTGATGCAGACTGCAAACACCAAAAAGGAATTTGTTTGTCAAAATTACCTTACCTCAGTATTTCATGAACTTTGTTTTTGATCTTACAGAGGCCGATTTTCCCCGCCTATACCTCGGCAGCTGAGCCTAGAACCTGGTCGTCCGTTCCTCGCCTTTTTGTTCAGGCGGTCCACATACGCAGAATGCTTGTTTCCGGGCAGTTCTTAATATACCATTTTAAAGGAAGGAAGATGGGTTAGCGATTGTTGAGCCCCCTGTTCCCACCCCCCCCCAAAAAAAAAATAAATCACGCGAGTTTGGGAGAGGAGGATAGGAAAGGAAATATGAAGGATATAAAGATTGAAACACTACCTCTAAAAACATATGATCGGGACAAATGATAAAAGATCTATTTGTTTCAACGATTTTTCGGAGCACTGGTTTATGCAATAAATCTGTATGCCAATGCATGAACTACACTGTGCTGTTGAATTTAATACCGTGGTCCTTGACCAATACACAGTGTCATGCATACTGGCGTTGGATTTAATACATTATATGGTATACTTATTGGCCGAGACCGCTTATGTGGAAACACTTCTTAAATTCAACACCTCACAGTTTTTGTAGTGGCAACTAATACATAAAATAGATACAGACCTGTTTTGCATATTAGTTTTAATGTTAGAAAAGTTGTGGAAATTACTAAATTTAAATTAGAGATTTAAGTATATAGTGTGTATAAAAAAAATAGACAGCTCTGGGAAAAAATTATTTAAAAAGCTTTCATAGGCATTTTTGACATTATTTTGTACATGGAATATTTATCTTGGACCTATAGCTATCTGATGACACTGTTGGTATTAAAGGTATTTCTAATGAGTGAGTACTGCCTCACTTTTGTCCAATTCTGCCAAAATGCATTTGCGCCCCAGAATTGGTGGTCTAATAAATCATGTTTAATGCCTTGCAGACCGGAATGGCTGCAAGAAAGATTTAAACTGATGTGCACAAGTATTGAACCTCACATGTTCAAACAAAGAGTTTAATAGTCAGTTCTGTGACAAGAACAAAAAGAAGCAATGATTCAGATACACCCACTAAATAAAGAAGAAAATGTCTGTTTGCCAAGCTACCTGTGAATTGACCCCCAAAACTGACATTTTCCATGCTTTTCAGGATGTTTGTATGCTGAATCATACTTGCATTTTTGTCTTTCCTTGTCAGCAGAATTTGATATAGGCTCTTCTCTGAGCAAATGCTTGAGAATTTAATACTTGTGCACATCATTGAGAGCTTCTGCAGCACCGGTCTGTGAGGCATTAAACATTGACTATACTAGAACACAAGTGCTGTGCGGCAATGCAATTGGCTACTGGACAAAAGTGGGTTGTGCCACTCATGCGTGAATACTTTCAATCCGCAAGAGTGTCATCGAATAGCTTAGTATCCAAGGTAAAATATTCAATGATAAAAAATAATCTCAAGATCATGAATATTTTTGTGGGGCCAATAATTTTCTAAGTGGTCTACGTTTTTTTATACACACTGTATATTGAAAGTGATTTTTGTTTTACATACTGTAAAAACACTACACACTACTTTATAAACACTTGAACCGTTCATCTGGAAATCATGACAGCGTTTACGTAGAAATTCCTGTGTTTATCATCGATATAAAAAGTTTAATGTTTTTGCTCGGAACTATCTTCGTATAACACCTGGACCGTATAGATAGATAGAAGATAGATTTATATATTCATGCTCATTTCGTGCCCCAATTTTGTGTGGTTCAACCTATTTGATATAACAGTCCGTGTCTTATTTCTGGAATACACTTGAACGCGTATTCATAAAACGTTTAAGCTGTAAAACGGTTTGGAAAAATCATAAATCGCATCAAACAAACTTTTTGGGGAAGGATCTAAATACTCAGGTGTTTATGATTTCATATTGGCAGCCGTGTTCAGGTGACGAAGCCCTGTTTCCATAAATCAAAGCATCGAAGCTTTTATATCGATGAATCATTATTTCTAGTTGAACGTGTTTATGATTCGCAGATACAGCGTGTTCAAGTGTTTAAATAAGTTTAGCAGAAAAGTGTTTATAAAGATTGTTAAGTTATTTTTTACACTCGCTCTACATATGCAATTACATATTTCAAATTCAAAGAGGGTGTTGAATGGCCCTCTTAGTATGAGCTGTTGTAAAGATAAAAAAAAGCAAATACACATTCCAGTGGTTTTATTTGTTCCGCTAAACTAGATATTCGGTTAATTTTGAGCACAAGTGCTTTCTATACCTAATGGGGTTACTCTGAACCTGCTTATGAATATTAAGACAATAGCGTAGAGTTTATTTTCATACCGTCGTGGGCAACGTACGGTGAAGGCGCCTCGAGTGTTCGGCATCCTTGTCTTCAAATACATTTCCCGCGGAGATGTCAACCGATGCGAGCGCGCTCCTTTGCCATCTTCGCGCCGAGATGTATCGATGGACATGTATCTATGATATCAACGATAAAGAGACATAATAATCAAATCTTTCTTTCAAATTATGAGTCCGCTCGCCTTGAAGTTCCCACACTGGATGAATGTGAATACATGAAGATAGATGAAAATTGACACTATTTTTATGGTTGTATTTGCACGGAGAGGAGCAAATAGAAAAAGGGAATGGTATGCAAGTGTAGCACCTGTATCGTGGCTGCGTAAAGTAGGGTATCAAACTAGTGAGTAATGGAGAAACAGTGATTTGAGTAATATAAGAATGAGAGTTCTTTTCCAATATTAACGTATTTGAACACAAGTCTCCTATATTTATCATAATAAGTTGGCCTTGCGGTTTGTTGTTGTGTTTGACCTATTATTATCCATAATAAAAGACCTCTGCTCAGCTTAATATAATAAGTAATGTTTGTTTATGCATATACTTATCACCGACGTGTTATCGTCTTTGAGTATAGCTCATTATAATTAAGGCAGCACAAAGCATATAGAACTACGTCCATGGACAACGATAAGATTAATCGATATACACATTCACAGAGTTTAAGATTATGATTATGTTGGTAGTTTAGAGTCATGATAGATGACTTGTGAAAAGAAAACTGAATCATTCTACTTCGTCAAAGACGACTTTGACATTTGTAATATCGCACGCAGAATAAAATATATGAGACACGCTTATGGGCAAAGCCTTTGGCACAAAAACGAGACCTATCGACGACGAGAATACAGTAGTGATGAGCGCCCCCTAACAAACGTGAAGACGAAGTTAATGTTTCCCGGCGCTGAAGTAGACGTATGCAAATGGAACCACGATGACAGATGTAGTTCCAACCCGTATATACCCGGACAGAGCAATGGTATTTACCTGCGGCCGAGAATTAACATAATTAGTTTTATAACTACTGTTTACTCTTTACGACTATTTGATGAGAACAACTTCAGCGTTTAGCGCTTAAGTTGCACTAGTAACTTCTAGGTGCCATTTATTCATTTTTAGCTTCAATTTAATTAAGTATCGAAATAATCCTGCAATTCCAAGATGAAAACTAGAAACAGGACATCAGACGGCAGAAAAGACGTAATCTATTGATAATGAAATAAATGACGCGCTTTCCTATGAAAGAATAATTTTCAGTGGCTAGATGAAAAATAATCATTACTTCTAAATATTACAGTGAGTAATATAGATATCATGGTTTTGGCAGGACAGCGACCATTAACAAAACCGGAACTCAAGAAATTAATTGATAAATTAACCAAATAATGAATAAATAACGAGTTAGAATATGTATAGAAATTAATAAAATAAATAATCGCATATGTTTTATTCAATAAAGAGAATAGTTAATATATAATTCTCATAATCGGTAAACATAAATAAATACAATTTTGAAATAATAATCACTAAAAATATATGATTAAGAAATGAAAATAAAATGCATGAAAAATCTTACTGTCAATTGATTTCTGATATGAGGCACATTTCGAGTGGACCAGGCGAGGCAATATCCCAAAGAGTAACAACCCTCCTTTATAAACGAGGAGGAACAGCAGCGAAAAGGTAACACGTGGTAGACGACAGACGTTCAGCTGTGGGACACACAAGAAATCTGCTTTTTTGTGTGCTCTCGTCATAGCTTGAAACACTGATAACAAAAGATAAAATTTAGTGAACATCTGAAGAAAAATCATATTATAGACAAAAACTACAACCGTTACGTTAAACTTAAACATTGATAATATACGAACAAGTCGATCTGCTGTGCGACGCAAACTTTTAAAACTCAATTTTATCGTAAATATTGCTAAAAGGCATAGCTGTCTGACAAACGTACTTTTATTGCCGTCCGTATACCAATAGATCGATCTTTCTAATATAAAGAACTGGATGATTTCAAGCAACGAGAGTCTTTCATTGGACAATGGCTGATGGTGACGAATATGCTTGAATATTGTTTCTTACGAATTATTGCGACGGCAAACCATACAATGGTACGTGTCGTCGCATATGCTCTCTCTACAGATTCAATATAGATTAGATAGGGAGATTTTGAATGATACAAAATTTCATGACGAAACCATGTCATGGGAATCATTTATTGGTTGTTTGTATTTCTCTCATTTTGTTTTATCTAAAATTTTATTCTCCTTTTGCCTATTTATAATTTAAGGCTTTATGTGATGCAAGACCCAGCTAAAATTGTTTATCATCATGGTTGTGTGGTAGAATGCGAATGTACACTGTTTTAGTATGGAAAATACTGTATTGATTGATAAATACGGCTTGAACGTTTGTAATCAGAACGTGGAAATTGGCCGAACGATTGTCAAAGAAAGTTGAGCAGTGTAAGCCGACGCAAAGTTATGGTTACGCTTTATTGCAATAGATATAATTGTCATTTACTATACATGGGCCTCAATTCTTGGAACGAATCGTATCTGGGCATCATAAGGTCATCACAAGATGAAAAACGGCGCCAGCTCGATGATGAATGAAAGCAGAGTTGGCCAAGCAAGAAGTGGCGGAGGAATACAGTTAATCCGTGCTACAGCAGCGTAGTAAAATTAGGACAACAATTTCGTCATATTGTTTGTTCAACTTGTTTTGTTTGGGGGCTTTTTTCTCTCTTCTTCTTTCTGGTAAAGGATTATAATCAATAATTATGGTAGCTCGCGCATGCGGACAGCTATACGGAATTACACACATTTGGCACAAGTACAGTGCCAAGACTTCTGTTTACGCAGAGAACACTGAGGGTTCGAGTTTTGAAAAGAACTTGGGATATGTTTCGGGTACTATATATATAAACGCCGCTATGAATGATTGGCAAGAAGATTAAATATGGGCTCATGATACTTTTTTCAATAGTTGTAAATGGATAAAAGCAGAATGGGGGGAAGGGGGGGGGGGGGGGGGGGGGAATGCATTGTGGTGTTTTTCCAGGTCCTTTAAGTTTGCGAGATTCCGTGAATGAACTGCAATAAACAAGGAATTTACCCTTGCGTCTCTGATTAGTTAACACGATAATGTGACTTATTCATTTATTCTATTATCTAGTGCATGTGCAAAAATAAATATGAAAGAAATTTCTTTTTTTTTATTTTTTTTTTTTTTTTTTCATTCACTTACCGGGACTTTCGCGAACCGCTTAGTCGCGCTCGTGTATATCTGATGAAATCCGGTAGGTTTTTTAGGAAGAGTCGCCGCCAATAACCATGACATACTCCACTGAACGACGGACCAAAGAACACTTTTCCAATTAAGAAAAGAAGAAATATAATTGAAATGTTCTTTATTTTTAATGTAAAATGTACTATACATTGTTATTTCATTTTCCTCATTAGTTTGAGTTTACGCTTATGATAGTTTTAGCAGTCACTTCATCATGTGGAATTCTATCGCCCAACCTTAGCAGCGATATCATTGCAACTTTGTGCTCTACTAAAAGAGGAATTAATCACCGACTCGTGTATACGACTGGTTATTAGGTATTGTTTTTCAAGAGTATGAGGTTTTATATTCATGCTCCACTGGGCGAGAAAGGTTAAAAAATATTTGACTCATTTAAATATTTTTCAGCAAAAAAGATAGAAATCCAGAGTTTTGCAATGGGCAATTTCTGAGTGCGGTTGTAAAGGGTTGTTAAGTGTATTGGTTTAGGCTTATCATACCGCCTGCCTGCTTATACGGGGGTGTATAGCAACCCGGGTTATTTCGAACATTGAAAGGCGCAGAGTGACGGCAACACTTTGTAATCTGCACGTTTTAATCCATTTGGGTTCAACATAAATACACTGGCTAATTGGAATATTTAGAAAGTGTGGTCACTCACCTCGGCCCTTTTAAATGTTGCGATTTATAATGTCAGTTTTTAGAGAAAAAAGTGTGTGTGGTGTGTGTGGTGTGTGGTGGTGTGTGTGTGGTGTGTGTGTGTGTGTGTGTGGCGTGTGTGTGTGTGTGTGTGTGTTTCATGTGTGTCTTTGTCTGTAATGTGCGTTCATGTTGTCTCTGTGTTTGTGTATCGTGTTGTTCGTCTTGTGTCTGTGTATGTGTGTTCAATGGGTTGTCTGTGTTTTGTGTATGGTGTTTCATCTGTGCCTGCTGTATGTGTCATGTGTGTCTGTGTTGTGTGTATGGTGTGTTGGTTTGTGGTATGTGTGTTGTGTGTGTGTGTGTGTGTGTGTGTGTGTAGTGTGTTTTTTCTGTGCTGTCTTTTGTCTGTGTATGTTGTTCATGTGTGTCTGTGTTTGTGTATGTGTGTTCGTCCTGTGTCTGTGTATGTGTGTTTCATGTGTGTCTGTGTTTGTGTATTCGTTTCATCTGTGCCTGTGTCTGTGTATTGTGTTTCATGTGTGTCCTGTGTTTGTGGTATGGGTGTGTTCATCCTGTGGCCTGTGTGCTTGTGTATGTGTGTTCATCGTGTGTCTGTGTTTGTGTATGTGTGTTCATGGTGGTGTGTGTGTTGTGTGTGTGTGGTGTGTGTTGTTGTATGTGTGTGTGTGTGTGTGTGTGTGTGTGTGTGTGTGTGTGTGTGTGTGTGTGGTGTGTGTGTGTGTGTGTGTGTGTGTGTGTGTGTGTGTGTGTGTGGTGTGTGTGTGTGTGGTGTGTGTGTTCTCTCTGTTGATTTCTCTTTCTTGACCTTTTAATATTTTTCCGTATTTCTCATTCTGAAAGTGACAGATTATTGGACGAGCATTTTGGATTGACCTACCTGGCATTTCAGATTGAGTAGTGCAGAGCTATCCTGGTGTTGTACTCCGATGGTAACATCCAAAAGGTACGTAGAAGAATACATTAGAATAGCGCCAAGGGCTATCACGTTGTTTAACATAGGACTCGAGATCTTTAGAGCCCTGAAGGTAAAAAACAAAAACAATGAAAAACATTAAAATTTTGCCACAAATGGGATGTGAGAGAAATTAAACTACAGTACTTAACATGATCTCGCATCATGCACTTTTTACAAAAAGGGATTTATGGAAAGTACTCGTTATTAACAGTTCATTTGTTATCGGTTTGCTGATACCATTGTCCTACTTTCGTTGGTAGGTCTATGCTGATACAAAAGAAACGGTAAAAATGTCGTGATTTTATTTCACACAGACCTACCTTTTATTTCTGTAGATAATATTAGCCAGCAGGAATATTGAGGCAAGTACGATACCAAGCGATGCCGCGATGAAGATGACGATACGATTTCTGCTATCGATAGTAATTTGCAGTAGGTTCATGGTTGGGCCATCAACCGGAATACCTGAATCTGAAGTAATAAAAATAAAAATTTTAGCATTAAATTGTTAAAGTTTTGCAAATATAAGAACTTCAATTTAAAAACTGTCAAACTTTGATAATAGTGCTTACATGGACAAATATACATCCTACCATACGAAAGATTAGAAATTATGCTGCCACTGGCATGGTATCAATGAATACACATTTATTGCTCAGGCTGAGTATAAAGTGCTCAGACTTATAACACAGTAATTTCAGAAAATAGACAAGGTCAGGAAAAGTTCACTCTGGATTCTGTAGATTTTCACTCTTTTAAAGCACTAAATGATCACTTTGCCATTAATTTTTCCAGGGCTTCAATTTATACACCTTATCAAAGACACGTAGAGTACGGAAGATTATGTAGCTAAGATTTTTTACAAAAACTGTGGTCGTTGTAAACTTGTGTCTTTAAATACTTTTTGTAATTAATTGTCATTAAAGATAATTGATTGATTTTTATTTAACCACTTTCATTAAAAACATCATTACCAATATACAAGGTATATACAAAGTATGTACAGTTGACAAATTACGAAAAAAGAAAGAAAGACAAAACACAGATATTATTATAACAAGAGAAACCAAATGCACATATTAACAAAAATAACAAATGTATAATGAAAAGTGGGTGGACCATTGAAAAAGTTTCGGCGAAAACTTACAAAATAAATGATCCAAAAAATGTCTTATTAGCGAAAAAATATTTTTGTTTGAATGACTTGCATCACAAAACATGAAATGGAGAGTGGGGGAGTCAAAAATAATTATATCTGTTGCA
>JZLH01S0342532.1:140611-145611 GCA_001188425.1 Eucidaris tribuloides
CCAAATTTCATGCTTGTATCATCAACTGAACGATTCTTGGGCTAATCTGCTCCACTATAAGCATGCAACTCCATGAGCATATGACATTCTGAGTGTGGCACTGGGAGATTTCTTCACATTGTTTCTTGCAGAATTCGAGACGGTTGCTGCAAATCAATCCTCCTTGTAATGATCAAGTACTCTGTGGTTTAGTCAAAAAATACAGGCCTATACCTTCATTAGCAACGTTGTACAAAGACTAAAGACCTATGTTGAATACCTATACAGTGTATTCGAAATAGTGGACAAAGTAAGTCAAAATCGGGCTGTCCAAAGGGGCTATCACGAAGCTTTTCTGCAGGAAAAACGGCAGCAAAATTGTAATGCAGGGGCGGTGCAAGGGGGAGGGGTCGGACAACTGACCCCCCCCCATATTATTTTTCAAAGTAATGGGAATTACGGGGATTTTTTTCTGTTTTGCGACCCTCCCCCCCCCCCCATTTGTTGATTTGGATAATAATTTGGTTTTAGGCAGGCGAAAAATGCTTTTCGTCGTCAACGACTACCCTGCTCCCCCCCCTCCCCCACTTGTCGGATGCTGTTTGGCTTGCAATATGGCTAGTTAAAAAAAAAGGCAGACACAATTTTCCCCGACAGATTTCACCCCTTCTAACAATTTTACCCAGGCGCCGCCCCTGATGTAATGCACCAAGGAGCCTGTGAAGCAATACAAGCAATAAGACACAGCCTGAAATAACAATTACGAGGTAATCGATTAATTACGGGCTATGACGCACAACGTCCAACTATTCGCATAATATTTCCTTAAAGGGAGATGTAGTCGACAACTAACAGGAATAAGGTAAGAAAAAAACGATATTATGAGTATGTGAGAATTATGGTACATGGTGATAAAGACGGCCTAAATAATGGGTACTGTATGACACTCACCCTCAGCAAGGCCCTATCAATTAGTAAATTCCTGTCAATGTTACGTCTAAATTCCTGTTAATGTTACGTCTTTGCGAAATTGTCCCTTAGTCTGAGATCGCCGAAATGGATTCGAGGGAGGAGCTTACTGATTCAAAAGTGGATATTAATAAGGCGCGATTAACACGAGTCTGGAAGCATGCATCGGTCACGTCATGTCATCTCAAGGCCAGCGCACGTGCGATCTGATTGGTAGCAAGAACTGCAACAGTTACCTCAAAATCGAAGAAGAAGAATTTGGCACAGGGAAAGAAATGTACGAAATTGTCGCCGTTTTAAGTATTGGTATGACTGTCTGTTGCATAACACCCTATTCCTGGCTATACTGCACCATAATGTAAAAGGCATAGATTACACACAGAACATGTTTTGCTTTGAATTGGAAAGAATTTCTTAACTTATTCCTGTTAGTTGCCGGCTACATCTTCCTTTAATCAAAATAATACTCATTACGGCGGCTACATTACTGATCTTGGTTGATTGTTATTTTATGAATGAGTCTGTGTGATTACTCCGTCCATATACCTTCAAACTCTCGACGTTAGTTCGTGGATCTTCGTTTACCGTTTCTATAGCGATGGTATTCATTCCCTCTTCCGTCATCATGGTTGCCAGCTCCTCCATCTCCTTGAAATTGGATTAAAAATTCAGAAAAGAGGTTGATAAAAAAAAACGCGAGCCAGAACATGTACACTTGTTTTGCAAGAGTGACTTAATATTACAAATACAAGATTAAATACATCAATCAATCAATCAATCAATCAATCAATCAATCAATCAATCAATCAATCAATCAATCAACAAAATGAATAAATAAGTTAATAAGTTAAAGCCATCGTTAACATTGTTCCCAGTTTACAGAATCTGAGCTACATGATTCCCCATGCTACCAGTGTCTCAGACAATGTTTTTAAATGAAGCCTTGAAAAAAAATTGCATGTCAAAAAATCATTATGTGCTGTTAAAAAGTGAAAACCATTGAGCGACCATTCTAGTTTTCCCCCATAGACTGTTGTGTTGCGGAATTTTCGTCCACTGACAATAATTCATGTGCCGATTTTTATCTGTACATATTTTACGAGTGACAGCAATAACTGTTTGAAGTTTTGTGTTATAGTGTGTTTATTTGTCCATTCAATCACCGTCAGATATGTCAGATAGCAAAGTCTGACCATTTTGTAAATGGGGCTTCCATAACGTTACATAGTATCTTTAATACATAAAATTGAATAAATAAATAATTTGAAAATACACGGACAACAGCATTATGCCTTCCAGCTCATAAGTTAATAGAGTTAAAGGAATGGTATAACACTATTTCCCGTTTTAAAAAATATATATGCTACATGACTTCCCATGCTACCATGCAGTGTCTCAGACAATGTTTGAAAATGACGTCCATGAAAAAAATTTATGTCAAAACGATCATACGGTAAAGTGCTTTTAAAAATGAAAATCATTGAGCGACCATTCGAGTCTTCCCCCATAGACTAATGTGTTGCAGAATTTTCGTCCACTGACAATAATTCATGTGCCGATTTTTATATGTACATATTTTACGAGTGACAGCAATAACTGTCTGGAGTTTTGTGTTCTAGTGTGTCTATTTGTCCATTCAAATACTGTCAGATATGTCAGATAGCAAAGTCTAACCATTTTTAAATGGGGCTTCCACAATGTTATATAGTGTCTTTAATACGTAAAATCGAATGAATGAATAATGTGAAAATACATCGACAACAGCATTATGCCTTCTTTCCCCATTGTGTAGTTGTAGTTCAGTTGTAAATTAATAATAAAATGTATTTTACAATAGTACAATAATATAATTACGGACGGTGGAAAATGAACGTAATACCATTGTCTAACAATAACATCAACCTTTCACACACTGACAAATTAAATTATTCTAATATTAAGTTAGACCCAAGCAATTTGATTTACGGATCCCAGCCAATGAATGGAAGTTAATAGATGAGGGGACCATGTCATGAACGTAATTTATAAAATAGATGAATGATGTCATTAAATCGACAGGCACACAACCTTAATCTCTTTAAGTAAACTGTCACATTTTGAAAATAGCAGAATAGATAAGAAGATGGGAAGGAAAATGACAAGAAAGGAGCTTGTGTTCAATTTAGGTCACAGTGATCTCAGAATCTAGTATATTATTTCTGCTGTGAATTTATGTATTCACACATTTCCTCTTGCTTGTGCAATTATTATCAGAAATTGCTGGAACGGTAAAATGTGTTGTATTTAGCTTTCTATGGGATCAGTTTCTATCAGGTCTAAATGGGCCGGAGATTAATTTAGTACTGGTATATGAATGATTGTTTCTCCTCAAGTAAACAAATTCAAGACAAATCCTTCCAGACTGAATATACACTCGAACCAGTGTATATATTGGTGTACATTTCAACCCAGTTGGTTGTTGAGGCATTTTTTACTTCGTCCAACCATGACCATGTCACTGGATTTTAGGCCTACTGTTCGCATAAAATTAAATAGTGTCCTGTTTTTATTCTAAAGTATTAAATTATTCAAGACGAGAGACGAGGTATCTTGTAACGAGGTCTACGTGAAATGCGTGTTGAAGCAAAATCAAACCGTTAATTGTGGCACCAATTTGATGTCACATAGAGCTGGGTTGAGTAATGGGCGGTGCCAGGGTAGAATCTTAGGGAGGGCGAAAAATTACAGGGGCAAAAATGTCAAAGAGGCCTACATTGCATGAATTGTACTGCGAAAATCCTATGGAGTTCTGTATTATGAAATTTTCAGGGGGTGTCCGCCCCCTCTGCCCCCCCCCCTTCCCGTGGCGCCAGCCACCCATTGTGATAAGCATTCGTTAACCTTTTGCAATCTCTACACTATTACACTGCAACAGTTATAGCAGGCATATTCATAAATATAGCCCTGCATTTTAAGACCATTTTTTTAAATCCTTTATGTGGTTAAGCCTCTTTAACAGCTAGACTTGAACTCCAAATGGCGCTTACTCTGTTTTCTATGAAAAGTGAGTATTACAGGTGTAGTAATTAGATAAATTTTGCTTAACTATAAAACGTGAAAAGTTAAACTATGTCTTTCAGAATCCCATGAACACATACGTGCCAAATATATATATTTCTCTCAAATTAACAGAGTGAAGTAAGCACTCTTTTTTGATATTACAAAATGTTTATACTGTAAATATGTTACAATGGTTATATTCCCATGTGCTTCATTTATGCATGCCATACGCAATGAATACAACATGATATTTTTTGTTTGGGTATTGTCCTGATATATGATATCATTCTAAAATGAGAGCCTTTATTTGAACATTAATGTAATGGCGTAAATGTTTTGGGATCATAATATTTGCGAAGTTAAAAGGGTTTCTTGAAAACACTAGAAATTGAAAGGTATCTACGAAGATGATGCTTCATGCATTATTTTCCGAGAAAACAAATGGAGTATATTTATTAAAAGTCCGGTGGGAGCAAAACTAGCGACAAGATGAAACAATGCCATTTGTTTTTAATAGTAAAATAAACCGGCTGAGCTGAAACTCAAGGGAATAGAAATGCATTCCAGAAAATAAGCGGATATTGTTACCTTTCAACAGGCACAGTGAAAGATGGTTAGAAATGCCTTAAGAAAAAACAATGCCCAATCCAGGAATGTTTATGTTCCATTTCGTGCAATTCATTTCGTGAGTAAGCATATCCCACATATAAAGTTTCTGAGTCAATCTAGTAAGTGAGAGTGGTTTCATGATGTCACAAGTCATGGTTTCGCACTATCAGTGGGCAATATTAGTACTATTGCCCCCCCCCCAAAAAAAAACATGGCAACATTCAATTTTTATTTTGAGAAAAAGAGACTATAAACCTATATGGGCAGCAGTACATGGAGAGTATCGTATAGAAATGTAGCTTGTGTTTTTTTCTGGGTTTATTTTTGTGCCTTTTATTACCATTACAACAAATATGGGTTAAAGCAACATTCTCATCCTTAGTTCAGACAATAAGACCACTAAC
>JZLH01S0342532.1:148111-162296 GCA_001188425.1 Eucidaris tribuloides
TTGTGATGTGCAGAGACAACGCTTTATGTTCTAAAAAAAAAATTGGAATGCACTACAAAACCTTTAAACTTGCCATAAAAATACTATTAAACATACACAACTTTCAATTTTCCGCGCACGCGCAAAATTCTGTATTACAACTTGGCGTGCAGAGCGCGCTGAAAATTGTTGACAATATTTCATTCCCACCCCCATCCAAAAAAATGGATCGACGCCCCTGGGTCAACCCCCCCCCCCTTTAGCAAAAAAGTTTTTTAAAAAGTTGCCTTAAAAAACCGTCCCTGGCGATTATACGGGATCTTACCTGAGTCCAATTCCAAATCACTCGCAGTTCATAATCCTCCAGTAGATTCGGATATTCGTTCACGTGATCGACAGCCATGAGTACAGTGCATACCAGATGATCGAAATACTCGTCCGAAAAGGGTAAGAATCCGGCAATGTACAACGGAGTTTTGATCCTCGGATTCGATTCGGATATCCGCGGATCCTCGAGGGACCACCGGGCCGAGTTGGGCCATATGTCTTTGTACAAGGAGCAGTTGCGCCATTTTTCGAGGGTAGTATTCGATGTCGAAATTGTGGTGATACAGGAGACGAAAATTAAGAATATCACGGCAATTTTCATGTTGAAGTTTCAAAGAAGCTTGATAAATTATAAAGAGAATCAAATACAATAAATATATTATCAAATTAAATTCATACAATACTTAAAACCGCTGGAAATGTAATCTACGATCTGCAAATCTATCTGACCTGTCAACCTTTCAGGCAAATTTATTATTAATCTATTTTCTTTTTTTTACAAAAATTAAACAGGGTAGGCCCATTCAGTCATCAGGACCAGTGTAAAAATATAATACATATTGTTACAAACTAGAGCAGTTCGACTGCGCGTAGTCGATGGGTATGCCTCCGCAGTCCGCACTCCCATCCAATTGATGTAATTTGAAAAGCTTCAAGTTACCATGGTAGCAAGACCAATTAGATGAATAAGCATAAGCCCATGTGACCCTTGACCAAGTTACAGTAAAATCCAATTTAATCAGTTCTTAAATTATCATGACAATGAGCTCAATTCGGACATGAGGCCTTGTGACCTTTGACCTCTGACCTTTCAACTCCAAAATCGAATCAGTAAATTGGTACCTTATATTAGATACTTCTCCCAAGTTACATCAAAATCGGAAAGGTCATACTGAAGTTATCACAGTAATGAGCCCAAATCAGACATATTTAAGGCCCGGTGACCTTTGATATTTGACCTTTAAGCTCCAAAATCTAATCAGTTTATTGGTGCCTCATAATACATACTTCACCCACGTAACATGAAAATCCAACTGGCTGTTCTCAAGTTATCGTAGTAACGAGTCCAAATCAGACATATTTTAGGCCCGGTGACCTTTGACCTTTGACCTTTGACCTTTCAGCTCCAAAATCTAATCATTTCATTGGTGCCTCATAATACATACTTCACCCAAGTTACATGAAAATCCGACCAGCCGCTCTCAAGAAATCGCGGTAACGAGCCCAAATTAGACATATTTAAGGCCCGGTGACATTTGACCTTTGAGCTCCAAAATCTAATCAGTTCATTGGTGCCTCATAATACATACTTCACCCAAGTAACATAAAAATCTGACAGGCCGTTCTCAAGTTATCATGGTAACGAGCCCAAATCAGACATATTTTAGGCCCGGTGACTTTTGACCATTTGACTCTTTTCAGGCTCCAAAAATTTCTAAGTCAGTTTTTTTTATTGGTGCCTTATAATAATCAGTACTTCACATCAAGTTACACGTCATCACAAAAATACGACGGCAGCTACTCCTCAAAGTTATTAAATCAGCGGTAACCGGGGAGCCCAAAATCAGACCAATATTTAAGGTTCCGGTTGACCTTTGAACGCTTTGAACTCCAAAAAAGTCTAATCAGTTTCATGTGGTGGCCTCATAATACAATAACTTACAACATCCACGTTACAATGAAAAATTCAACCGGCCATATCTCAATGTTATCGTGGTAACGAGCCCAAATCAAGATATATTTAGGCGCCGGTGACCTTTACCGCTTTCAGACTCCAAAAATCTAATCCAGTTCATTGGATGGCTCATTCTCTTCGGTCGTTTCATCGAATCGGAGGGTTCTCGAAGTTATCGCGCTAACCGAGATCGCGGTAAGCGGACGGTACGGAACCGCACGGGAACGCACGAAAACGCGACAACCCGAAAACATGAATGCCTGCCGGCAACATCGTTGGCGGAGGCAATAAAAAGGCATGAACACATACCAACTAAAATGCTCATAAATTAATGGATTATTTTGTTGATATCCAATTCTTAAAAAAACGTGCCGAAGTCCGCATATGGCTGCACAAAATAATATGTATAAAGTACATAGATGTTTAAATCCTGTGGCATTTTGAGTTAATTTCATCTGTAAACTAGCCAATCCCATCATTATCCACGGATACTAATTTTAGAATTCGTCGCCTTGTTCAGAGGCATGGATACAGCAAACTCAGAGTAACCGAACACAATATGTCTTTGGGAACAGAACATGGTTTGATTGTGTTTCGGCGCATAGACTCGGAAATAAAAAAAAGGGAACATTAAATTAATATTACTATCATTATGGTCAACCCCAATCAATCTCTTTTCATGCTGCATGTCGTTTCCATGGGAATTTCATATTGAAAAAGGGGGTAATGTATTGCCGTTGTTCAAAAAGACGTCTTGAAAAAAAATTTAGTTGAATTTAAATGGAATTACCTACTATAGACAAATTAGCTATACAATAAGAATTGCAAAATTGAAATGTCATAACCCAGATAATTTAAACCCACTTTAAATTTCTATTGATGTCATAAATTGTAATGAATCAAATAGTTAAAGTTCGTTTTTGTGACATATCGAGTTTATGCATCATTAAAATGAGTTATAAAGAATTTAAACAGAATATTCTAGACTTGGTCCTTACAAAACAAAAAAGGGATATTTCCACTAACAGGCAAAAAAAGAAATACCCAAACCTTCAAAAATTATGAGAAGTTATCACTATTTTCAGTCAACAATCGTTAAGGGTGATGTTATTAATATCAAGTTACAATTTAGAGGTGCCATTATGTAGCCTTAGTATTAGATATGAACGGTAATGGAATATTTCTAACAAGCATAGCCAGCAAATTGAGCTATTATAATGTATTACATTTATCATTCTCGGTGTATCTGCGATTCATAATACATTTAGCATTTATGCACTACCACTGGAAAAGCTGTGAATGAATAGATCAGCGGGTACGCTTTCAATGAAAAATAGTGACGGTACTAATGCGTAATTTTTGTTTGTCCAATATTTTCTGACTTACCTCTCGAAAGGATGATTGACAGCTGGCAAATGTCACAAGGTATAATTCCTGATCTTTATTTTGCTGTTATTGTTTGTTACATATACTCCACGGACCCGCGTACTTTTTGTAATACAGTGTGTCTCAAAAATAATTGTGCAAGTCAAAACGTCTTTTTTGGCTTTCAAATGCCGTTTGTTCTGTTCAGTTTGCTTATTTTAGATGTGTTCAGTTAACAACGAAAAGGTAAAATCACGAATGTGCCACTTTTACTATAGTCAATGATAGCATCAGGCCCTCTTCCCGTAAAAGTGACACAATCGTGATTCCACCCTTTTGTTGCTTACAAGATATCTCGAGATTAAAACAAGCAATTTGAAGACGACAAACAACATTGGAAAGCTAAGACTTTGCCCTTGCTGTTGACCTAAACATGTGTCAAAGCAGTATTTTCTAACTGTCAACGAGGGCGCTTTTTACTTGTACAAATTTTTTAGACGTGCTGCAGCATGTCAACAACAAAAGGGTGGAATTACAATTGTGTCACTTTTACAAGGGACTGTAGTAAAAGTAGCACAATTGTGATTTTACCCTTTCGTATGTAAATAAACATATCTCAAGATTAAAACAAGCAAACTGAACAAAACTAACAGTATTTGAACGCTAAGACTATGCTCTTGACATTGATGTAAGCATTATGTCACAAGAGTATTTTCTAGTTGCCAAAGAGGGCGATTTTCACTTGCACAATTTTGTTGAGACACACTGTATATCATATTCAATTTAGGATCCGTTGTTTCTTTTAAATTTCTTTACATGTTTGCGATAAAGAAAATCGGTGCTGTTAAAAGCAAAATCAATTTCCACAAATAACGAAATAGGATTACGAGTGATGTTTGATTAGAATTAAATTATGGATAGGTTTTACTTTGTTTACTTGAGAAGAAACAAGCATTAATTCACGAGTATTGAATTAATGTCCAGCCCTGATAGAAATTGATCCCAGAGTATACACAGCAAATGTCATCACAGCGATTTTAATGATAATTGTACAATAAAGAGGAAGTGTATGACTATGAAATTTCACGGCAGAAACTTATAGAGCATACTTGATTCTGGAAATTATGTCCTTAACTGAGGACTATTTCCAATCTCGTCATTTCCCTTTTATATAGCAGATATGAGAAAACAACATCAAAGTTACAGAAAAATGTTTGAAACAGTTCTGCAATATTCTTCTTTAAATTCGGCTGAGTTTTAGTCGTAAAGGATTTAAGACATAAAATGTAGACAAGAGGTACAAAAAGAGAGAATAAAACCCTTAAATTAAAAACCTGGCGTCATATCCTGACATCTTCCGCATTTTAGGCAATGTCTTTTAAAAAATATTGTTTGAATACTAAAATATCTTTATGCCTAGATTAAAAACGGCATCCGGCAAATTCTTGAGAAAAAAATTTAGGTTGAATTTACTAAACTGTTTACAGGAGGGAACTTTCAGTAATGTTTGTTCTTTTCCTCTATTTGTGTACTAAACATTATATTAAAACGTGCTCGAATAATCAAGGCATCTTGCAACAATCTAGAAACAAACTCTGCATTTTTTTTTTAAATCAACTTTTCTAGATTGATGTTTACGGTTATTTTGTTCTTTCGGGTCTTTTTGTTTCAATTTTCTATTGGATTTAAATCTGCCTAAATCTACATATAACAGGTTTGACTGCGTTTTTTTTTTTATTAACGACTTAACTTTTTTGTTATTCAATTTATTTATTTATTTATTTATTTATTTATTTATTTATTTTATTTTATTCATTTATGTATGTATGTGTGTATATATGTATGTTTGTTGGTATCTATTCAGTCATTTTGTGTTATAGCACGGGACTTACATCATCCTGAGAACTGATTTTCAACTACACTGCCCAATATTTTAACGGGTTTTAACCAAAGAGAATGAAAAAATATATTCGAGATATGTCCAATACTATAAGGAGATGTTACAAATTCATACTCGTCTAATAAATGTTTTGGACATGTCTGTTTAGCAATGAATGTAACATGTGGTTATGTCTCCTTGTCTTTGATTTATCAAGATTCCATTGGGTATATAAGAATTACCTTGAATATCTAGTATCAACCCTTGAGATTACACGAAGTGATCTATTTTGCACTTGCAACCTTTGAACATGGTATTTATTCATGTTATTCGAAATAATATTGCAGTAAATCAGTTTTAATTTGTATAATAGTTTTGTAAAAAAAATAATAATAAATCCATGTTATGTGTGATACAAGGTCGAATCCTTTTTAACCAAATAGATTTTAATAACCTGTTGCATACATACCGGCCATGCATAGTCTGTGTGATATTTCCACTCGTTGGACGTATCTGGTGTTCTGATAAATGTGACCCGTTACAGCTTATTATTGAGCAGTATACAATAATTCACCTTTAACCATGTTTTATTCAATAATGAGGCACGGTTTATTTCAAATGGATATCGTCCAACATTATCCATTACAACAAAGTCATCTGTTTTATCTTTTATTATTTTAATATCACTTAAGCAAAGTTCTATTCAGCTTGCATAATAATATTTTCTTTTGGAAATTACAAAATGTGGAAGGGTCTATTCGATACCGTGTTTCCTTATTCAGTGAGCTCATGTTCCTCGTGCACTGAATGCACAAACGGGTACCTGTCAGTCTTATTCTCATTTTATGCACTGTAATTGTAAAGCATGCAGTTGTAGTGTTTGGGCAGATCATTGTTGATATCATATTTAATTGATTGATTGTTGCATTACAAATACCCGGGGGGGGGACTTGCCGAGTAAGGTAAACGGGAGTTTGCCGCAGGTGACCTTTTTGCAAAAAAAAAATCGTTTAACATGGGTATGGTTTCTGGGGAAAAATCCTTAAACATGGGGTATGATTTTGAAATTTTACTATTTACACTAGATATTTTCGCCTATTTCATCACTAAAGTGCACAAAAATGCCATTTTTCTTAATAAAAACCTTAGTAATAGGTACCATTTTCCGCCAAAATGACCCTTAAAGAAGGGTCGGGTTTTTCGACTTCAGCGGCACACCCCACTCGGAACCAAATCTGAGTACCCCCGCTCCCCCCCCCCGGTGCGCAATACAACGCATACACACTCACATACACACAAACACACATACACATACATAGATACATGTATGTACATACATACATACATACATACGTACAAACATACACACACACACACACATACATACACACACACACACACACACACACACACACACACATATATATATATATACATAGGAGACAGATTCATCAATCACCCACGACGTAAATAATGAAAAAAATAAAACTGTGAAAATGAGAACTTTACTAACAACAAACATTAAAAATAAGGTACCTATAGAAGAAATTGATGCATTTTATTCTTGACGCCAAAATAAATCACAATGTTCGAGAAGTTCATTTCATGATCAATGATCGGTTTCGATTTTTCTTCTTAAATTTAAGGCCAAAGTATGTATTTGGCAGATCAGACAATTCAGTTTTCATCAATCTGTTACAAAGTATGTCATGCCAGACATCAGAAAACAACATGAAGCGGACTAATAATTTTTAAAGATTGTATAATTGTGATTTTTTAATTATCCGTGAACAGCTGTTATTGCCTACGTTTTCATTTTCTTTCTTTTAAAAAAAAATGGTTCGGAGCTTGTGATTTTTAGACCATTAATAAATGATGTAAGCATATTCTGTAAACATACTTACAGATCATTTCATTTTCAACATTGACCAAAACTACACACTACTTTTAATCAAAATTTATGAAAAGAAGTCACGGAAACAATTGTTATATAATATACTGATTTCTTTCGAACGCCACTGCAGAGTTTTCTTGTGAACTATAATTCTTTCCTTGGTCAGCCAATCTCACCTTCTTCATCTCCTTTTACCTTTCACATATTCCTCTAACCAAAAGTATCCGGTGGTGGATTCAGTACGTCCAAAACGACCAGAACTTCCCCTAATTTTACTCTCCTCATCTTTTGACACGCAGCGTCATTGAAGATTTCTGTCTTTAATCAGAATCTATGATCAGAAGTCACGGAAATACTTTTCTACGATCTTTCTCCTTTTTTATAAGCCCGGATTTTTCAAAGGGGGTGCACAAGTAAAAAAAACGGACCTTTGACAGTGGCCGCGGAACGTGTTTTTTTTTTTATCCGGAACAGGGAAGCTCATGAGTTCTAGCAGTTTTTTTGAGGCTATTTTGACCTTCTGTTAACACTATGTTTCGTGTGAAATGTACATTCAACAACAATTTAAATACGTTCTTTTCAAAAAGTGGACTTTTCAGATTTTTTAGGGGGGTAACGTACGCAACCGACGCACCCCCCCCCCCGCGCACCCCCTTGGTTCTACAGGCCTGAATACGTCCTTGACCTTGATAGCACATGATCCAACGAATTATTTTCATTTTATGAATGGAACAAATCATTTAAAATTTCCTGGGGTCACGATTTGCTCCGAGTGGCTGCAATTGAAGTCTTGATTAATCTTAGGAATGATCTCTGAGATCACTCCAAAATGAGGGGGAAAGACACATATTAACTCCAAATTTACTCTAAATACACTGTAATTTCACTCTTTGCTTTAATTGACTCGTTAAAGAGTGGACATTTTCACTCATTTTCAAGAGAGTAGTGCTAAAGCATAAATAATAGCCCACAGTAATTTACAATTTAAATTGAAAGTATAGTTTTGCCCGAGAATCATTATTTCATATCTGCAATAAAAGGGCCATGTCAGCTAAAAACAACTAGTGCGAAAGGTTACAGTAATTTCCTGGGGAAGTGAGCCGAGATGCTTATGTATACTATTAAAGACTGCGCATCATTGTTGAAAAATGTCCAACAATCTTTTCCACACATGGTTGATGTCCCACATCTGACAAATATCGACGCTTCTCAAATCTTTGTATCAATGTTATCACAAAACATAAAAGTGAAGAAAGTCTGTTTTATTTAATAATGTAATCATATGCAGCATGTATGAACATTTAGCAAAGCTGCTCCTTTTCTTATTTACAGTTTTTTCTGTTAATAATTGTAATGCGCACTTTGAGAATTTGCAATATCAGTTATATACTAATTAGAATATCTTTTTCTTCTTTCTCAATTCCTATTTTCATTTTTTCTAAGCGCGTAGAGACCGTGTCAAGGGTATTATAAGCTATCAGTAAGAACGGTGATATTATTATCATTATTATTATCTGTGAAGGTAGTGGTGCTTATTTGCAAGCACTCCATATCTCCATGAAACTCCTGTTTGGATACTTTTATTGACATCAAAATATAAACACTTCAAACGTTTAGTTTTTTTTAGGGTTTTTTTTACCTTCTCAACAAGTTGGAGAAAATTCGATTTCAATGTGACCATGCATTTTCAGTTACCCCGTCCCAAGATATAGATACATATATTTATTCTATTGACTCATTTCGTGGCCCGCATAGGCCAATTTACATGAGCTTTACAATTAAAAACATTCAAATACATATACATAGCTATCTCGCACTTAGTCTCCATCGGGTTTAGGCGTCTGAAAGATATGTCTTGAGGGGAAATTTTCTTAATCCTAATTTCAATAAAATTCAACATTATTGCTTTCGATTCGATTATATCGTAGATTGTCGTAATACTTGTCATTTTTATTGTTGTATTTAGAGCTTATTTCGTTTGAAGACCCCAAACCCGCAATGATGTTGTGCTAACCTGAGCTATAAGTTCTCTTACATTTCACATTTCACGTACACAAAAAAATGATGAAAGTGCGTTCAATAATATTATATCATTTACTTACCGTATATACAGCGTAGGTCTCAAAATCCTATTTCTGTCGCCGATGTCCCGCAGAGTGAGAACTTGATCGGGGAGGTTTTCAATTTATATCTGTATGGCGTGTCTGATGAACAATCAGGTTAAGTACGGCGATTTACATAAAAATCGGAGAAGGTTACACAAGACTGATTTCCAAGATGTGTCCCGTCGACCAATCACGAGACTTTCTAGAATGTACACACACACGTACACGCCCAAAGGCATACACAAAAGCTCCTACATACAGGCATAAACATAAACACTCAGGCGAGCACGCACGCACACACATACAACACACATACATACACACACATACACACACACCCACACACAGACACACATACACACACGTGCGCGCGCACAAACACGCACACGCACACAAAGACACACACACACACACACACACACAAACAGACACTCACATTTTCGTCATGTCTTTACTATTCATGTTACCAATGTTACCAAGGGGAAATCATATTTTATACTTCTCGTTAAATTGAGCACAGCAAAGTTGTGCGTGCAACTAAAACAAACATACTTACCTTGAAATGTCGGTTTTGAAACGATTCCTCTGTCTGTCGTTAATATCACACGCTGTATGATTGACAACAAGACTATAGGTTTCTAGATTATATTTTGGTCGCGTGTATGATGAACGGACCGGTATTATCGTGGTGTATGTTTATTTACACAAACAAATTAAATTACATTTTTGCGTACAGTTCATCAAAACTGGACATCTTTCGTATATGGCTTGCCTTGTCTTGCCTTGCCTTGCCTTGCCTTCAGCCTATTTCGCTCCACTGTAGGAGGAAGGCATCTTCACCAATTTTCCACTTCACTCTGTCCTGTGCTAATCTCTGCCATGCAATGCCATAGTGAGTAGTCAAGTCGTCTCTCCATCTCCTATTCTGACGCCCTCTTCTTCTTGTACGATTTATTGGTATCCAGTTTGTTACTTTGTCCATCTATTGTCGCACCTTCTGGCTAGGTGTCCTGCCCACCTCCATTTCTTTGATTTGCTGGTTGTGATAATGTCTTGCACCCCTGTTTTCGATCTTAGCTCATTATTTGACACTCTGACTGTCTTTGTAATACCTAGCATGGTCCTTTCCATAGCTCTTTCAGACACCCTAAGTCTCTTTTCCAGGCGTTTGGTTGTTGTCTACGTTTCAGCTCGATACGAGAGGACAGGTATAATGCATTGGTTGAATAACTTTCTTTTCAGACAGATTGGAATAGATGTGTCACGGAAGATACAGCCCAGTGATCCAAACTTCACCCAACTTAGTTGTATTCTTCTTTTGATTTCCCCTGCTTCAGTGTTAAAGGTAATCTTCTTCCCAGATGATGTAGTGATGAACAATTCCCAGGTCCTTTCCTAACACTGTAATCTTGAAGTTGTGGTTATTGTTTGCCATGACTTTTGTTTTCTCCACGTTCATGTTTAGTCCTACTTTCCTACTTTCCGTTGCTAGTTGTTGAATCATTTCTTGGAGTTCTTCTGGGGTGTGGCTAAGAATGAGAATATCGTCGGCAAATCGAAGATGTGTTCGATGTTCACCATCCACTAAGGTTCCTGAACACCTCTTCCAGAGCTGATGTGAATAGTTTAGGTGATTTCGGATCACCTTGTCGGACACCCCGCAGGATCTGAAATTGGTCTGTGATGATGTCATCAAGATTAATTCTTGCTGTTGGTTCTTTGTAGATGGCTTTGATGATATGGATGTACTGTACTTGTCCACATTCTGATTGCTTAAGGCAGGACAAAAGTGACTGGTGACCCAAACTGTCGAAGGCCTTTTCATAGTCTACAAATCCTAGATACAGGCTAAACCGGTATTCCTTTGACTTTTCTATCACTTGGCGTAGAACCTGTAGATGATCCGATGTGCGGAAACCAGGTCTAAATCCTGCCTGTTCCCTTGGTTGGTTATTGTCAAGCTGTTTTTTCTATGCGAGCGAGAATTACCCTGGTGAAGATCTTGTACAGATGAGGTAGCAGGCTGATAGGTCTTTAGTTCTCTGTATCCTTTTTGTCCCCCTTTTTGAATATAAGAATGACCTTTGACTCATTCCATTGGTAAGGAACTTCTTCTTCTTCTTGTATGAATCTGTTGAACATGGCAGTGATTGTTGCAATGATGTCTTCATCCCCTACATTGAGTATATCAGATGTCAGAAGATCATCACCTGGAGCCTTTCCATTTTTCATCTTCCTTAACGCAAGTTTTACTTCCTCAGGTAGGATAGGTGGTACCTCCTTAGCTTTATCTGACCTGGGCCCTGTCTCATAAAACTTTGCAATTGATTGCAACTCTCAAAAATCTATTGCAAGTTGATTTCAACCAATCAGAACCCAGTATTTGAAGATTTACAATCGATTTTTGAATTTGCGATTGATTGCAAGTTTTATGAGATAGGGCCCAGTTCTCATTCGTATATAGTCCATTAAAACTGGACATAGCTGATTTCATACATGAGCCTATTTGACCAATCACGAGACTGTCGACTAATCTTCGCATATGCATACACACACACACGCACACACACACACACACACACACACACACACATACACACACACACACATACATACATACACACACACACACACACATACATACACCCACTTCCTCATGTCCTCGTTCTCAGTGCCATTGTACAAGGCAAATACAATCATGGACAAAAGTAAGAGGGGCGAAGTCCGTGGGAAAATTTTGCCCCTTGCTCTAAGAAGCATGTTCTTGATGACATCTGAAAACTGCATTTGGTAGACAAAACATATTCCAAACTTTTGTCCATGACTGTATACTTGTACGAAAATTATAGCAACCAATAGTTTTTATAGTGTTCCACAGTCATTCATCCAGACATGACGCACTCAGTACGATTCGACACCCGTGCGTGTATGGAACGGTGGTTGTCTAAAAATTCGATAAACCTAGTTTATCGACGATAAACTTACTAGGTTTTTCGCCGAGAATCCTAGATTATGGGATTGATAAACCTAGTTTTTCAACAACCTCGAATATCGGGGGACAAACCTAGTTTATCAACCGAAATTTGATAAACCTAGTTTATCGAATTGAAAAAAAGCTATAGGTTTATCGATTTGGAAAACCAGGTTTATCATAAAACCGTGATATCGGTCGATATTTGGGATTCTGATAAACCAGGATTATTGAATTTGATATACCTAGTTTATCAAGTTGAAGAAAAAAAAACTAGGTTTATCGAATCGAAAAAACAGGATTATCATATTTGATAAACCTAGTTTATCGAATTGGAAAACTAGGATTATCAAATTGATAAACTTTTTTTTAAAGAATTCGATAAACTAGGTTTATCATTTGAAATTCGGGGTTGTTGTCAAAGAACTTGGTTTATTAATTCGATAATCCAGGATTCTCGGCGAGAAACCTAGTTTATCGTCGATAAACTAGGTTTATCGAAATTTTGAACAACTATTGTTCCATATGCGTGTATCGGCATTAAAAAAAATCGATCGTTTGATAAAACAAAACTGGACTATAATCAATCAATCGCTTATATAATGAGTACAGACGGTAATTTTATTGTCACACTACAAAATACAAAATTTGATCTTCTAAATTTAAAAGCGGCAATACATTGTAATGCATATTGGTGTAAGATTATTTGATACTAAAACGTCTCGTAAACATGCGGTCGTTTTCCTGCATTATTACATTGTGGATTTTTCTAGATTTCCACTTCTGACCAGAAATAAACTCGAGAATATAGTAAGTAGTAAATGAAAGTTAGATCAAGTTCATGCAAGTTCCAACAAAGTGTTTTGAGAAAAAAAGTGGGACACACACCCTATTTGCATGGTGATACGCTATGGCGGGAGATTACAACATGGTCATTAAATGCATTTCTAAGCTATAGTATCTCTGATAAGGTCTACAATGAAGCCCTGAAAATGGAATTCGAAACGATTGTGAATTGCTACTATAAACTGTGAAAATTTATGAACGACAATTCCACTTTCCCGCATAGTTTGCCGTGTTGTCGTCGGCAGTCCGGCAGAAGGACCCTAGCATATGTTCCTGGCAGAAGGGCCTTAACATTAAATTGTCTCTAACTTGGATCTTTTCACATGGAATCAAAGTAGTGTGATAATATTAAATCCTTCTATCAGTCTGTTAAGTGCAAATATCAAATAAGGCAATATTTTCCAAATTAGAAAAAAAATACTGTCAAGGCCCTTCTGGCGGAACATATGCTAGGGCCCTTCTGCCGGACAAAAGACGTTATATAAGCTTTGTCCCAGGATATTGATTCATGTGCCCAAACTGCAAATATTTATCTGTTATTTTGCTAGTGCAGCATAATTATTTTATTTATTTATTTATTTATTTATGGTATAAAGCACATAAAATTAGGTTATGTTGTTAAGAAACTAAAATTTACCTGATGTACATATTTGAATTTCTAAAATCAAAGACTATCAAACAGGTTGGATATCGAATTTTCACAATTTTGGTTTTATTTGGTTTTCAAATGTGTCTTTCACGACGTTAACCAATGTCTTTATTTTGGGCATGATCAAACTATAGTACCGCCGTTTTATCTACCGACTCGTGCTCAAAGATCCCTCCCTATATGAAGGAAAATCGAATAGAATTAGATCAATAAAACAACACAAGTCCAATAAACATACAGTATAATGTTGGGAAGAAAATTCTAACTGACATAAATTTTGATCTTAATTACAACGCATTTCTGCCATCGATGAAATATCCCAGAACGGTGCAAAAGGTGCAAAAAAGGAGATCTATTTTTGTAGTGTAAAGCAATCCATAACTGATTATTTTGTAATGCCATGAAATGTATTACCTCTTCTAACATAAAAACCCTACTCCGGTATAATTATGTGAAGGCGAATTAAAATCGGACCATGACAAAAGCACATCACAC
>JZLH01S0342532.1:186330-204945 GCA_001188425.1 Eucidaris tribuloides
TTGTAAGATAAACAAGTAAACATATTGATAAATTTCAGTCCCTTGTAATGACAAATTAATAAGTTTTTCATTGACATCCACGTCGTAATTTTGGCTGATTAATAATAGTAATACTACTACTGCTACTTCTACTACTACTACTACTACTACTACTACTACTACTACTACTATTGGTATTATTAATAATAATAATAATAATAATAATAATAATAATAATAATAATAATAATAATAATAATAATAATAATAATAATAATAATAATAATAATAATAATAATAATAACGATAGTAATAATAATAATAATAATAATAACAATAATAATAATAATAATAATAGTAATAATAGTAATAATAATAATAATAATAATAATAATAATAATAATAATAATAATAATAATAATAATAATAATAATAATAATAATAATAATAATAATAATAATGTTTATTTATCCAGGGTATAGCTACTTCAGTCAAATAGACTGTTCTCCCAGCGGGTCCTGCTTAACATAAATGTTATTATTAACCTTCTCTGTTCTAAAATGCGCCTGGCTAGAAAGCAGAAGGTACCATTTTTAACAAGTTTTTGGTATCGGGGATCGAACCCGCGACCTTGCGGACGTGAGGTGGACGCTCTAACCACTAGTCCATCACACCGGTGATGATGCAAGTCAGAGGATATGGAAAAAAAATCGGCGCTTTAATCTTATTCCTAGGATTTATATTTCGTTGATGTTTGTGGACTACGAAGAATACTGGAAAATGTTAAGAGGCAAAGGTGAACCAAAATACTTTCAAAGTTCATGAAAAAAAACACATATGCCACATTTTTATGTTATATGTGCCAAGATGCATTACGGAGTCAAATTTCAAGTTGTGATACCAGTTTGTTGAAAATCAATTGTTTATCCCTGACCTCACTCAGTATACCAACATTCATTTGTAATGATAGTGAAAATAAAACATAATGGACACAAACTATAGTAATTTGAAACGATATATTTTAACATTTATTAAATGTCAGCTAAAATCGCCCTTATCATAAATTCGTAATTTCCAAGACGTGGGCCAATAAACGAGGTTGTCATTTAAGTGGTTGGTATGCCTCCGGGTTAAGGTCAACCTGGTTCATGCTAAATTTAAAGTAAATATACCTCACAGAAAACCTTCGCCGCGACGTTCCCGTAGGCACTGAGGAATATTATTCGAGCATCATGTCTCTAGGACAAAATTAAAGGAGAAAAAATAGGAAAGGTAATAATGAGGTAGTAATAGGCATGGAAATATCATTCTCCATGAGGAGAAGGATATTTGACCAGTGCATTTTAACATTGACATATGGAGCAGAAACCTGACCTACAACTAAAAAAAAAATGGAATAGAAATTGAGAACAACACAGAGAGCTATGAACTGAAGAATACTCAATTTGACATTACGTTGAACTGAATTACTTTTATTAATGGAATAAGATTGAAAATCTCACAAGTTTAAACAAAAAGTATTAGCATATTTTACTCGCTCACCTTTAAACTATGGACATTAGTCCTCGGATCGTCGTTAATAGATTCGATAGCGATTGTGTGTATATCTTCCGCTTGCATCATGGCCGCAAGTTCTTCCATTTCCTGTGTATGCATAACGATATGTCCAGCCCAAATAGAAATAATGACATTTTCTGGTCCTGGATGATTAGCACGGAATTTCAATACCTTTGTACTTTTAAATAAAGTTGTTATAACTTGTATTCTTTCTTTTGTCTCACATTATTTACAGTGACCTGCTCTCCCTCCGCCCTCCCTTTTTCGCGTCTTTTCCATTTTTTCACTTATTTCTGCCCACTACCCTTTTATATTGTCTTGTTTTCAGTTTTGTTTTCTTTTGTCGTTCTGTATGCATGGTTTTCAGTTTCGATGTGATTTGTTTGTTTTTATCTCAGTTCCAACACACATTTCATTGTTTATATAGGACAGATGTAATACGATTTCTTTTAATTTTAGGTTCCACCACTTGTAATACGATAATTGGATGAATAATCATTTTAACATGAATTATAAGATTGTGTTTTGCGAATTGAAAAAAAATAACCTGTAAAGAATCACATGATGCTTATGGTATCAGTTTTGTATTGTATATTAATTTAATCATTGATGTATTATTTCATGTGAAATGTTTATCCAAAAGTGAAAATATAAACTCAAACAAACAAACAAACTTTGTACCTCCCGAAACAGATTCACGTTTTGATATAAAATGGCAGCCCTTTTCCATCCCATCTCTTTCAGCAGGGCAATCCTGGCCGGGTTAAACACCGAGTTGGCGGGGTAAATCTGAACCGTGTAAGGGTAATTCTGTACCAGTTGTTCATTGGCATGGAACTGGGCAATTCCAACCTGTGGGACGTTCACAATGAATGACATCAATATTGAAGTTAAACTTAAATTTGGTTTCAAGCTAGACATTACCAAAGGTTACATTTGGCGACCATTTATTTACCACTTGAATAAAACTACATGCAGTCTTTTATCAAAATTTAAGCATATCCCTTTGCCAAAGCAAGTACCAGCTATATTATTTAATAATGCCCGTGATAGTTCGAAACAACTTCTTGAAGTTATAAAACTGTCACAAACTTGTAAACGAACTCTGGTACTAAAATGACTGCAGCGTACAAGTTCAGATCGTGATATTTCTACATATTACGTGAAGTAATTTACCAGGAATTCATGAGTCTTAAGCTTGTTGTCAAATCTCTTTAGCAACCTTTAAATACAGCGTAAATTTAAGATTATAATCAGATTAAGTTAAGGCGTAAAGAGGAATGATATACAATCATAATAATAATAATAATATTTTGGTATTTACCCAGGGTAGCCACTTCAGTAAAATAGACTGTTCTCCCAGCGGGCCCTGCATAATATAAATGCTATTATTACCCTTCTCTGCTCCAGAATGCCGAGTGCCTATCTAGAAAGCAGAAGGTACCATTTTTTAAACGACTGTGGTATGGTGTTTGTGCTTTCGAATTTTGAATTCAATAACATTTTACCTGGATTACTAATAATACATTTACTTCAAGGTTAGGAAGGAATCAGTCTCCATCTTTCAAATTAAAATATATAAAACAAAGTAACACTAAAGCAAACCTGAACTAAATGGTACTCCGCAGCTACTCGATTCAGAACCTCACCAACCCTGGAATAAGTTGGACCCCAGGCCATTATCATCTGGGGAGAGTTATAGATGACGTCATATAGAAATCGAAGAGCGGGTCCCGGTGAAGCCTTAAGATGCAATTATCGTCGTCGGAGTGTAACATAATATGAAACAAACACACATACACCATTACAAAACATAACCATTTTACGTGGAGAGGAAGTTCACTAAAAATTTGTGTGGCTCCCAAACTCCTTTCCCATCAATAATGGTTCATGAAGGTATTGGTTAATTGCATTGTATCAAGCTCTCTCTTTCTCTTTCCTTTATTCGACTCCATTTTGCCTGATGGCTGACCCTAGTTGGTCCGCAATTGTGAACAATATGCTCCAAACTTTCATACAATATTAAAGGCAGTGGATTTCATTTGCAAACATCCCCGCAGACCAGGAAAAGAAAACCCATGCCCTTAGGCTATTGATGAAGGGCATGTCTGTGAAATCTGGGGGTCATTTATTACCTAGAATTTGAAAAATGTGAAAGAAAAACAATAGCCGTTTAGTGTACGTTCTATGGCAGGAATTTTTTTCTCGCGAGAAAAAAAATCAAATCAGAGTCTAACGCCCGGTCACTATAATTCCACTAAAACTGAGTTTCTTGCTCCTATGTTTTGCTAAAGGTTCCCAGATGGCATTTTCTTCTCAATGCCATTGTATTTACACAATGTTAATTTTTAGGCATGCAAAAGAGATCCACTGCCTTTAAAGTATTTATAACTTATATATTATAAATATATATATATACATATTTACATAACGCACTTTTATTTTTTACCTCATTGTTGTTCATACATTTATGTGCTGCCTCATTTATCCATATGTTACACGTGTGTCTTTCAGTCAAGACCTTAATTTTTTACACGTTAGTTTCTGTCAGGTGCAGCCACACGATATCATATTTGCAATTTTATTTCTTGTTTTTATTATCCTGTGGTGTACATTTCACAAAGAAGGGGAATAAACCTGATTTCATTTCATTATTTGTTTTGTTAATTCAGTAATTTGATGTAAATCTTTCAAAAGTGATGTCACTCTTGTTCTGATTTGTGAGAACAAAAAAAAATACTGCCATACAGTATTTCAAATGTAGATTATCTTAATTGTACTTATCGCTCAGCAAAAGTAATGACAGCAAATCCCATCATTTAAGAAACAATTATCATTATCCCTTAAAATGGTCGACCTATTTAAGACGTACCGACACAATACACGTACCATTGAAAATGATTGTATTGAAACTAATTGACAACATGCATTCAGTAACCCTTCATTGCTTGCTAATACAGTGACTTTCTGTTGTGTTGGGTATACGAGCGAGCAATGTCAGCCTTATTCCTGTCGCTCTTAATTATTTCAAAGCCATGTAACGAGTCATCATTATATGCCGACCAGTTTAGGATAACTATCAGGTATATAATTTGTTTTTACCTGAGTCCAATTCCAGATGATTCGCAGTTCGTAATCATCGAGCAGGTTCGGATACTCGTTCACGTGCTCGACGGCCATAAGCACCGTGCACACCAATCGGTTATTGTACTCCTCTTCGAAAGGTAAGAACCCGGCTATGTACAGGGGCGTTTTTGATGATGGTACAGATTCCTTGCTTATGTCGGATTGCTGAGGCCACCGGGCTGAGTTGGGCCACAGATCTTTGTACAATGAACAGTTGTACCATTTTTCGAAGATACTGTCCGAATTTACCACAAGGACAGTAATGTACAAGGGAAAGAGAAATATGAGCAGGTCGGCGAAATTCATCGTCTTGCTTGCAAACGACCAACCTGCCGAAATAAAATAATATGACGGGTGATCATTGTGGGGCTCGATATAAAAAGTAGATTTTAGATGTTTGAATCATATTAAGTAAATGGAAAGGCAAGATAACATAATTTTCGATTGACAAAACGTAATAAACTTAATAAAACCACTAAGCCTTTGTAGATACTGTAAGAAAAATATAGAAGCATTACTATTATATATTAATTATCTTCAAATTTCTTTTTAAAATCATTTTCGTAACTCATTATTTCAGGAGACTGTGTTTTACGAGTCTTACTTTTTAGCAATCTCCTCTGTTTCCAACTTCTGTAATTGATTCTAGCCATTTCATGTTTTCACTTAAAAACTATTCCAATTTCCTTTCATGGCTTATCGTTTAAAAAAAACATGTTTCATTGTTAAAAATCGATGCCCATTACTACTTTATTTAATAACTTGCCCTCAATCCAATATTTGGTCATTTTTTTTTTATAGATCTTGGCAAATGGATTGCTCACAAACTAATTCCAAGAACATGGATATTAATTCCATGTGCTACAAAGTGTAACATAAAGACAGACATTGTTATGGTTTTATGCTCAACTAAGTACAACTCTACTTTAATACAGGTGTGTTGTGGTTGTGTGTGTGTGTGTGTGTGTGTGTGTGTGTGTGTGTGTGTGTGTGTGTGTGTGTGTGTGTGTGTGTGTGTGTGTGTGTGTGTGTGTGTGTGTGTGTGTGTGTGTGTGTGTGTGTGTGTGTGTGTGTGTGTGTGTGTGTGTGTTGTTGTTGTTGTTGT
Source organism: Eucidaris tribuloides (assembly GCA_001188425.1). Taxonomy (NCBI): domain Eukaryota; kingdom Metazoa; phylum Echinodermata; class Echinoidea; order Cidaroida; family Cidaridae; genus Eucidaris; species Eucidaris tribuloides. Next base: position 192,097 of record JZLH01S0342532.1, read on the forward strand.
TGTTGTTGTTGTTTGTGTATGTGAGTGCTCGCGCAAAGAAACAGTTGTATTCACTTCAAATTCAAACGAAGGCCGATATTTAATTCACTTTAAAATTTTAAAGGAGATTGTCTTTGAGATAGATAGGAATTTATAAGAATCTTTTCATTTATTTATGAATGTTTTTAAAATATTCCTTCAGTTAGCGTCTCGTGGATATACAAATCACGACCAAAATCCTTGAAGAGCCACAATCAATTGCATAGTAGGAAAATGTCCTTTTTGTTACACAGGACAACCAGGCGAACTTTGAAAGGCCATTTTGTTTTATTCAAATGAATATTTGATAGATTTGTGATTGTATGAGAGTCATTTACACAGAATCGTAATAATTCTAAGTAAAAGGGATAATTCTTTTGGTAGTTGAATTAAATCCATCACTTATGCGTAATCATTTCAAAATAATGCTCGGTATCTTTGCTTCGACGGTAACTGCATGATCGATAAGCTGCAGTAAAAGCAAGCAAAAGCGATGAATAGAGTATTGTGTTTTTGTTCGTACATTAAGTGCTGCCAATTCCACATTTTCTATACGTCAGTACGCTTTCTAATGAATAATAACATTTATTTCCCACTCATTTTGCCTATACATTGCAACTGTTGTGATTTGCGAAAAGAATATAACTGCTAGAGCTTATTGTCTGCAGAAAGGTTATCTTTATAGGAAATATATATTCTTATTTTTGTGGAGAAGTCTTAAAATGTCCACAAAAAATCCATTAAGGTTGGCCAAGTCAATCTCAATGTTTAAAAAATATACAACTTTTGAATAATTTTGAATAAGTATCATTGGGCCTATGCCGTAGAAAATTCAATTGAATCTCACTGTTAATTCGCTCCTGAAAAATGAATAGTTCAATCCTTTTAGGAAGGAAACCATTTGGGCAGTTCCACGCGAAAGTGGACAAACCAAAAACTTCATAAAATAGTGAATAGTGGATAGTGAATAAAGTCTAGCAGTCGCCAGGCTACTTACTAATGAATATCTAACCTGGCTGTAGTGAGAGATTGGCATACCAACGTTTCTACCGTGCGCTATTCACCGCCATTGTCTATTGCTATTGTGTGGGGACTAAACACACACTCTCACACACACCATTTGATTTCTGTACAGTTTCAATTTTGTACAGGGGGGTTGGATATTGAGCAAAATCTGAACCCTAACTTTTTAAACAAGCATAAATTACATAAAACTGATTATTGATATCATATTCAAACCACCTAAAAAAAATGTTCACTATTCTGCTGTAACTATACTCAATGCCAGTATAATCTGTTGTATACAGTTTTTGTGTTATTAATTTCCAAAAGTGACAAATATTATTTTTAACACCTAGTATATACAAATCAAACGCTGTGGGGGAAGCCAACTTTAAGCACAGTGGCTTGTATGGTTTGGCCCCTTTCAAATAGTTATACAATGTTACATGAACAAAAATGTTTTAAAGCAGAACAAAATGTATGCATACTACATAGGCCTACTACAAAGTATACAAGCTAGTTACAAATACTACGGATAAGACAGATTAGAGAAGGAGGTATACTAGCAACATGCGTTATAATGGTAATATGTACGGGTACTGAGTGATTTTTACATAGAGGTTAGTAATAGTTTGTAATTTCGTTTCAGATAATTATAAGAAGTACTATATTTTAAAGACTCTTACAGATTATTCCAATAAAGAGGACAATAATAAAATAAAAACTGTGCGCTGACTATGTAAGGTGCGATTTAGGGGTAATAATTTTGAGAATTTCTAGTTGCATATGAATGGAAACGACTATTCAGTTTAGATTAATTTTGGAACATAGTGGTAATAAATCATTGCGACATTGAAACATGAATAGAACACTATATTATAAAGATATCATGTCAAACATGATAGAATTCTCTGTGTGTGAAATAAGGGCTTAGTTGAGGTTAAGTAATCTGAATGTGTTATTATTACCCGTTTTTTGAAGAATGTGAATTCGATTTAAATTGGATTTAGTTGTATATCCCCAAATAACAATTCAGTATGACAGGTAAGGTAAAATCAGTGTATCATATAACGTTTTGAGTATATTTTGAGGAAAAACTTTAATTTGATAAGGATGCCAATGTTTCTTGAAATTTTGTTACTCCGTAAAATGTTTCATTATCGTACATTCTTGTCTTGACTAATTGTATTAAATTAGCGCTTTCATTTTTTATTTCTTGCAGCACGCTTAAGTGACTCATTAGCGCCATGAGAACCGGGTGATCTGTTTTGAAAGGCGCTGCCATAACAGGTAGTGGGGTAAAACATATCTCAGGTAGAACGAGAAGTAAGTGTGACTTAATATCTGAGAAAATGAGCGACTAAATTATCACATGCAAGATGTTCAAACTGCAACTTCAATTTAATATGCAGTATTTAAACCTTTCAGTTTATTCCACGTCATAATTATTTTGTCCATCGTTGTTACGTCGAATACAGTCCCGGACAAAAGTTTGGAATATTTTAATTTCTTTGGAAAGCCCTGATTCAAAGTGCAGACTTCTTAATGGGTCATCACCCATGCAGAACGGATCATTACTAAGTTCAAATTCAAGTTCAGGGGCGGCGCCAGGGTAAAATTATAGGAGAGGCGAAATCCGTCGGGAAATTTTTTCCTGCCAGAAGAAAAAAAATACTAACTAATCTGCACGCCAAACAGCGTCCGACAAGCGGGGGCAGGGGGCCGATGACGACAAAAAACATTTTTTTTTGCCCGCCATTTTTTTCTTCTAATAGTTAAATGAAAAACAATAGGGGGCGAAATTTTCAAAAAACAGTAAAATTCCCGTAATTTTAATAAGTTTGAAAAAATAGGGCCGGCAGCTCCCCCTGCCTTCTGTGGCACAGCCCCTGGCTGTACTTCAGGACAAGAAACCTGTTCTTGATATGATTGAAAATGCATATGGTAGAAAAAACATATTCCAAACTTTTGTACATGACTATATATAAACAATGTCGATTTATAAGCAACTAGTTTGGAAGAAAGCATATTTATATGGACAAGGAGATGAAGGGAAAGGGGTGGGTATGAGGCGAGAAGCCGTGTACATCCATCCTATACTATCATGTTAAGCGTTCTTTCTAGTATATTGGTGTAATTAAGGGTCTGACCGTTTAATTATAATGTTTTAAACATCACGAAGTGCTTGACCGGTTCAGGGTAGAAAATTGTAACATTACTTGACTTGAAGCAAAGACATACGTGACTTTCAGTTAATGTTAAATTGTGTTTATGCAGATGACTTGAAGTTTTAGCCAGCCCTTAACAGCCCATTATATTTACGCGTAGGTACGAGTACATGCAGTTTCAGAGGATTGCGCTACCTGCCTACCTCGTATCAACTATACAAATATGGAGATTATTATATCTTATACCGATACATGTATTATAGTGTTTGCTAGATCGTTTCAGTTCCTGTTCTTGTAAAACTTTTGTTTCGTCCAATTTGGGGGAGGGGGCTTGAGCCCATCCCCCCCGACCCTCGTAGAACCGCGCCTTCGCCATCTTTCACCCTTTCTTTCAAATGCAACATCTGCATAAAATCCTCGGTCTTCTTCTATTCCATCAGCTTCACACCACATATCGCTCTCACCATCGCTCTCTCGGTCCTTCTCAGAGTCTCCATCTGGTTTTCACTCAAACACCATGTCTCAATCCCATACAATATTGCAAATCTTAAGCAACTCCCTAAAACCATTCCTTTCATCTTCAGAGAAAACCTTTTCCCATATAAAAATGTACACATACCCTAAACTTCACCCGCCAAATCTTCCCCCCCCCCGGCTATCGCAGCTGCCCTACACCCTCCACTCACGCTCACCCCTACACTCTTAAAAATCCCGGGTCAGACTGACTCGGAAAAGGAATCCGTTGGGGGCACTCTCGGAAAGGTCGGTTTCAACCAAAATTGTGGGTCAGGTTGAACCAAAATATTGAGTCAACCTGACTTGAATTTTGGTCAAACTGACCCGGAATGTGTTAAACGCTGACCCTTTTCCGACGTGGCCCAACGGATCAGGCGCGGTTCTAGACGGCGAAAATTTAGGGGGTCTACTGTGGGGCTTTATTCGCGGCCAAAATCCTAGGTCCAATTTTTTTTCTGCGGTCATCCAGCCGCCGAAAAAGTGCGCTCAACGGGGGGGCCGGGGGGGGGGGGGGGGAGGGAAGAAAACATTTTTATTCCCAAAATTCCAGTCGAAAATCCCAGCCGCCGAAAAAGTCCGCTCAGGTGGGGGGGGGGGGGGTTGGGGTTAGGAACAAAAATCATCCATTCCAAAAATCCGAGTCAGCATTATTTTTTTAAAGATCAACTCAGTCGCCGAAAAGGCGCTCAGAATTTTTTATCCTTCGAACTTGGGGGGGGGGGGCTGGGCAAATTTTTGGGAGGGCTTAGGCTCCCAAAGCCCCCACGCCCTGTAGAACCGCGCTGCAACGGATCTTTCCTCCGAGTCAGACTACCCGTGAATTTTTCAGAGAGTGTATCCGTCCCAACGTACGAAAATCTTCAACCGTTTGTACCTACTCACGAACCATTCCGTCAGCTCTCTTTTCTCTCATTTTCCACACACAAAATATCTTGCCAACCTCTGGGTCAATCTCTTGATCTTTGCGCATCTCCCATGAACCCATCTACCACATTTCTCTTTAAAAATTGAATTTTCCCTTACCCTCTTTCTACACATGCCGCATGCGCCTACCTTAATTACTCACGGATACAAAAATGCCAACCAGTGTAATTTGAAAATTTTCACTTTTGATTCTTTCCGTTATTTTGATGTACTGCTCATTATTCATTTAATAAGGTATAAGCACACAAAGCGATGATTAAAAGCATCACAAGACAAATGGAATTGATCAAACTCATATTCCCAAAATTGTTTGAGAGGTCTATAATATAAACTAGTCTATAAAGAAATATGTAGTCTACCAACAAAAAGATAATTAACAACGCTCTATTTGTTATTTTGGCATTTTTGTTCAAATCATTGAAAGGAACATACTCAAAATGTAATTAGTGTAATTATGTTTGTGTTGGTTCACGCTACGCTGGTAAAGTAATTTTAATCAAGCCTGTAGCCAGAATTTCTGACGAGGGGGTGCATGTGTATTTGTTGCGAGTCGACCATGAACATGAAAGAAAAGTATACTTGTTGATACAGACAGTTTTGTCACTTGATAATTCTTACGCCAAAAATTGAATTTCAACGTTAAGTTGCTCGATCCATTGGCTTTTGTGGTATAATGTTTTTGTTGTTGTTGTTGTTTGCGCATAAACGAGTGCACTGCAAAAACTGGGGTGTTAAATTTAACATCCATGGTGTTGAACAGTATGAATGCTCAACGTGGTGTAAAAATTTTAACACCACGGGTGTTATTTTAACACCAAACGAATTATTTCAAACACTAAGAGCAATGGCTTTAACACCATGGGTGTTGAAAATCAACACTATTCCGGTATTCATATTGTGCAACACCCTTGGTGTTAAATCTAACACCCCAGTTACATCGGACTAATTCCACGAGTGAGTGCTTATTGGAAATTTTGAAATAGAAATGGGTCTGTGGTGTACTCTGGTTAAAATTATTCAATGTTCAGTGTCCATTATAATTGAATGAGCGTTCTAACGAACATATATCTCATCTCTATTCACATGAACATGATAAATTGCATTAAAATATGAAAATCGCGCGTTAATATACGCTGCAGACATGCTTTCCTGCATGAATAAACACCCAAAATAAAAGAAGCTTGTATAACTTAATTTAGGCACAAAAGACCTGCATTTCCAATAATTCTTTCCGTTCCGTGAAATCACAACAATATGTTTCAAAACAAAGTGGAGGAACCCTTTGGCTATGGGTTTTTGCCAATTATTATCATTTGTACAGGGCGTCCCAAAAAACTTATACCATTTCGTAAGGTGTGTTTTATTTATTGGAGTTTTTAAAAAAATCTTTTAATGGCTGACAGAGAGGATTTGGGAGTTTTGTTTCGTATACCAGATTGTTGACATTTCATTGAAGATGGTGTTCACCAGGGGGCAACGAACAAAAATAGCCGAACTGTACCTGTCGATCAAGTCGATTGTGAAGACACAGGGGCTTTATGCCAGACGTTTCAATACACGAAATCCGCGCAATAAGAGTGGCATTCTCTACTATGTGAAAAAAAACTTCAGAAATCATGGAATTGTGCTTAATTTGAACAAAAATCAAGCAGGTTCCGAAGTGTATGCTCAGCACAGAATGTTGCTGCGGTAAATGACTCAATGCCTGTCAGAACCGAAATAGAGGACATATTGAACAGCATCATCCATATGCCGGATTGAAAAATATGAAATTCAGTAAAACTGCCACTGTGACTGTTATGATCATCGTATCGATGCCAGACTTTGGGATATAAAATTTCCAGGCGTGTAGTTTCAAGGACAGGAGTCCCATTAAAACTAATTAATACTTCTTATTATATTCAAAATCAGAATGGTATATTTTTTTTTTGGGGGGGGGGCGCTCTGTACAAGTAATCCGTATCGTTCTGTTTATACAATCTCACACCACATGGAGAACTATATCCTATACAGTATGATAAAAATGACGGTAATATGATTTATTTAAATTTCGCACAATAAAGAAATAGCCCGGACTCAATCAGTCATACAGTTATTTTTAAGGTGCATCCTATACTTGGAGAAATGGTGAAAATAAACACATTTGCTTATAATCCGAAATACTAAACTCTAGTGGATACGTAGTAGATGCGGATTTTTTCACAGAACCGTAATTGGTTGCCTGTGGAAATAAGAATTGTGTATAAAATCAGTATGTTAGTATTTCAATGTTTACCGAACTATGCTCCAAAATATCTGTCTTCCCTTTTTCAGCTTCGTTTACCGTCAAATTACCAATTACGCTCAAATGCAGACACTACAGCACCCCGTTTACCACAAGCCAACACGAAAACTGGTGAGCGCAGCTTCCATTATTGTGGACCAAGAGTCGGGAAAAGTTGCCAAAGCGGGAGCTGCGCTCATCAGCTTCGATATTCAGAAGGGAGCTGAAAACATTTTTGTTCTCTTAGTTTTATTTAATCATATAAGTTGTAAAGCGCATTGATCATTTGTGAAATTGGAAATGCGCTATATAAGAATCAATTGTATGTATGTGTATATAAAACAAAATCTCTGTATGAAAAGGTATAATACTTTATTTACAACTATTCGATGCTTAGATGAATATACCATTAAAATTTGACACTTACAATTTATATTTTAAAGTCGCCCAAATACACATGTTTCCCTCATAATTATGAGAATATAAGCCGTTCTAATGCTCAACACGTTAGTGGTTAATAACCAAATTTTAACCATGTATGTTTGTCAGCAGAATTTCCGAATCTAGAGTGACAAAAAGTTGAGATCCACAAAAGATATATTATTCAGTAACAGCATATGAAAAATGAGATGTATTAGCAAATTTCAATTTGCAATAACCAAAGCTCCAATCGAAATGATGTACAAGATTTTAAAAAGAAAAAACACAAAATGAATCTGATGAAGTTGTTTTCTTACCACAAAATTATGCCTCCAAATCTCTACTCTCTCTCTGCTGCTTCAGTGAGAATTTGAAGTGAAGAAATAAACACGCGTATTCTTTGTGATTTCCTGCCGCACGTGCATATAATTTTGCGTGGTGCATGGATTTATATATAAATGATTTGGTGAAAATAACACGATTTTCAGTTCAGCGAACTCACATCATTGGGTTGATTGTATATTAATTGACCAATGATCGAGCTTTCATTTGATTGACACGCGCATTGTGCACACAGTATATAATCACACTCTACCCTTTTCTCCTTTTCTTTTACTCTCTCTCTCTCTAACTGCACTAGCTGCTGGTTAATTTATGACATCCTAATTCGTCTTTTTCGAATTACTTTACCCGATGTCCGAGTTGATTCTGAACGAAAATGCGTAAATTAAAAAAGGTATCACTTCACAAAGGGCACATTTCAGTTTGAAAAAGGGACGATTTTTTTTCTTATCCAAGAAAAGGCCTAAATGAGTGCAGAAAGGCAGGGCTGGAAGCCATGGGCGTAAATCCGGTCCGAGGAGGGGGATGAGCGATGAAATTTTCAAATTTTGGGGACACCCCCAAATCAAGGGCTTTTTTTTAAAGGGGACACCTCCAACGTGCAAAATATCTCTAAACATAGGCATATAGCTTTTATTGTGATTACATTTTAGACCTTTCACGTAATGTGAAATTTTTAGGACATGTGAGACTGCATGGTGTCCAATAACATCTTATAAAGAGGGAAAATATTTCTGAAATTTCTCAGATTCAGAAACTGAAAAGACCTTTAAACGTATCAAATATTAATGCGAGCGAGCGTAGCGAGCGAGCCTTAGAAATTAAAGTAAGTTTTTGTAAGTCGTTTCAAATTCGGGGCAAAAAGGGAGGGGCATTTTAAGAACCAAAAGGCGGTAGCGGCAGTTAAATTAGAACGGGTGTCAGGTCATTGTCACATGTGAGGCTTATCAGAGGTGGAAAATTTGACAGTTGTTTTTATCTGAAAAGAAAACGATTATGGAAATAAAAAGGGGGCACTCATTCTAAGAGATCATTTTGACTTTTGATGCAAATGATCCAAAAGTGTCAAAAAGGAAAAGATTGTAGAAAGGAAATATTTTTAGGGATTTTATGAGAAGTAAAAAGGGTAGTGGATACCCAAATTCCTGGAATACTGGGAACATACCCCCCCCCCTACATACACACACACACACACACACACACACACACACACACACACACACACACAAACCATCACACACACACACACACACACACACCATCACACACACGCACACACACAGAATAATCCTTTAAAAAAAATTAAAGAAGTTTTCAAATTTCTGAGCAAAAAAAAAAATCACGATAAAATGTATAAAATCTGAGACATCGGGCTATTCAAATAACAATATATTTAGCATTTTCAAAAGTTTATAAATGTTATTAATAATTGAATAAACACAAAACTCCTTTTTATGCCTCCGCAACGAAGTTGCCGGAGGCATCATGTTTTCGGATTGTCCGTCCGTGCGTCCGTCCGTCCGTTACCGGTTCTCGTTACCCCGATAACTTAAGAACTCCCGATCGGATTCTGATGTAACTAGAACCAAGTATGTACTATGAGGCACCAATGAACTGATTAGATTTTGGAGCTGAAAGGTCAAAGGTCAAAGGTCACCGGGCCTAAAATATGTCTGATTTGGGCTCGTTACTGCGTTAACTTGAGAACGGCCATTCGGATTTTCATGTTACTTGGGTGAAGTGTGTATTATGAGGCACCAATGAACTGATTAGATTTTGGAGCTGAAAGGTCAAAGGTCAAAGGTCACCAGGCCTAAAATATCTCTGATTTGGGCTCGTTACCGCGATAACTTGAGAACAGCAAGTTGGATTTTCATGTTACGTAGGTGAAGTATGTATTATAAGGCACCAATGAACTGATTAGATTTTGGAGCTGAAAGGTCAAAGGTCAATGGTAACCGGGCCTAGTCTGATTTGGGCTCGTTACTGCGTTAACTTGAGAACAGCCATTCGGATTTTCATGTTACTCGGGTGAAGTGTGTATTATGAGGCACCAATGAACTGATAAGATTTTGGAGCTGAAAGGTCAAAGGTCACCGGGCCTAAAATATGTCTGATTTGGGCTCGTTACTGCGTTAACTTGAGAATGGCCAGTCGGATTTTGATGTAACTGGGTGAAGTATGTATTATGAGGCACCAATGAACTGATTAGATTTTGGAGTTCAAAGGTCACCGGGCCTTAAATATGTCTGATTTGGGCTCATTACTCTGATAACTTAAGTATGACTGGTCCGATTTTGATGTAACTTGGAAGAAGTATCTAATATAAGGCACCAATTTACTGATTCGATTTTGGAGTTGAAAGGTCAGAGGTCAAAGGTCACAAGGCCTCATGTCCGAATTGAGCTCATTGTCGCGATAATTTAAGAACTGCTTATTGGATTTTAATGTAACTTGGTCAAAGGTCACATGGGTTTATTCATCTCATTGGTCTTGCAACCATGGTAACTTGAATCTTTTCAAATTACATCAATTGGATGGGAGTGCGGACTGTGGAGGCATAACCATCGACTGCGCGCAGTCGAACTGCTCTAGTTTTAAATTGAAAAGTGGGGGTATATTTGTACACTTCATACCCCCCCCCCTTCCTGAAAAGTGGTGGGATATCCCCCAATCCCCCTCCTCCCAATTTACGACAGTGTACTTTAATTCGGGCAGTTGAGATTGGTGGTCTCTGTCTGCTAAAATCAACGTTTTGAATAAATATATTTTGAAAATCGGAGGAGCTACACATTTTCAAATGACTGATTATAACTATACTATCATGCGGTGCATGGAGACTACCTTTAAAACTAGGCCATACGTAGAGATTTCCGGGCCGAAATGTTCAAATTATTGAGGGAAAGTGTAAGCGAGGGAGATTTTAAGTTGAACGATCTTAAGCATTTTAAAGGCATCTCAGGAGAAATTATCATGATATAGCAATTTTATCAATGATTAATTAATAAAAAAAAATACTTGAAAAGTGGGGGGATGAATGTATAGGCCATCCCCCCTCCTCGAAATGTGGGGGGATAAATCCCCCATCTCCCCCCCCCCGGATTTACGCCAGTGCTGGAAGCAGTGCTCAATTTATATAGAATTGTTGTTTGAATTAAGTATACGAACCCGGGGTTAGTTCCTCCTAAAATGTGGAGGGGCAAAACGCAATTCCACCCAAAAAGCCCCCTCCTAAAAAAAAAACCCGCCCCTCCCCCCCCCTCCAAAAAAAAGGTTGGAAAAAAGTGGGAAAGAGAAATAAAAATGCACTAGGTAAGGCTAAAACAAAATCAGGTCAGTATCAAAATGTTAGCCTAAATATAACATGTTGAGCAAGTTCAGTACACAGGAAGCGCAGGAGTCAGTGGAGCTAGTAAAGGACCAAGGGGGTGATGCCCCTTGTTGATACATGTAGGCAAGTAAAAACAAATCAAAGTAAAAAAAAAATTGAAAAAAGGAATGTATATACCTTTAGCCAACAGGTCAGTAGGATGTCATGATATGCACCTCTATCCCATGTTATGGAGATGGCAATACTAACAACACCCCCCCCCCCCTGCACACATACACACACACACACACACACACACACACACACACACACACACACACACACACACACACACACACACACACACACACACACACACACACACACACACACACACACACACACACACACACACACACACACACACACACACACACACACACACACACACACACACACACACACACACACACACGGACACATACTCAAACAACCACAACCGCAAAACCGGGGACCCATGCCATAATTTTACGGGTGCGCCCCAGCACATCTTCGTCCATTTCTTTTCACAACACATGAGCGGATATGACACATGTTATGTCTATAAGAAACTTATCAACATTTAGAATCGAGATTAGAAGAGATTTGAGATAACAGTAAGGATATTTTGGGAAAGCGGAAAGGGCATTACATGAAGGATTAATGTTGGTACACGTAAGGAGGAACTTAATTCCCGGAGTAATACATTCGTGACTGCTTCCTGCGTTATTTCAGCGTAAGTGACGTAGGAAAACAAAGTGTGTTATCGGCGATTGCTAGCTACGTTGACGGAATAGAATAACACAATAAAGGGACTGATTCTAGTGTGGTAAGTTCATTCACTTCAATAATTATGAGCATTAAACTGTCATTCATTAGTCCAAATTAAGAATTAGAAGTGGTGCAGTATAAACAGTTCGTGTATTCTACAGTGTACTATATTCTGCTGTGTATCCCTGCCCTTAATATAGCTGCAGAAAAACATGTCATGGTCCCATATATTCAATTTGGTGTAAGTTGAAGAGAAGGCATTTGCGAATTCCGACAAACGCACATAACTTTAGGCGAAACTGCGGAATACCCCACACATTCACCCTACCACTAGCTGCCACACATAAGTCATGAACATGTCGGTGTATTGTATTACGGGACACTTTTCATTAGGATGCAGAATTCACACAATAAACTTGATTAATTTTCTTGATTTTTAAAAATTCTTTCAAATGTCTAGATTAGATTTCATATTCCAACAAAAAGAAAGGAAGTCACATAATCCGACAAAATCGGCAGTTGAACTAACATTTAGATCTATCTACCCCTTCAAAAAATTTCTTCGTTTCGAGGTGCTGAAAATCAGATCAACTAGTATTGCCAGACACCATGTTATGTCTGGCAAAACGCCAATTTAATAGGGTGTCTGAAAGACTTTCAATTTTCACAATTTTTGTACCTTCACTCAGATTTATTTTGTTTGCATTTTTTAGTAAACATGTAGCTGAGGAAGGCATGTTTCAAATTTGGGAACTAACCAATGTTCCTATCAAAAGATATGTCCAGATAAATGTAGGGTCTTTTTCTTGCATGTTTCCTTGGGATCAGCACAGAAATGTAGCACACACGGACCTGTTCACACTGGCCATATAGCTTCATTGGCTAACACCACAGATGAAGGGCAAGGGGTATTTCGAGAGCCTGGCGGGGGTTTATCCTGTTGGATATGAGAAAAACAAAGTGTACAGGGGGATTCCCCATGTTTGAAATAGTTTTCATGTAACTGGACTCATTTTGATCACCCATACTGTGGAAATGACGGAGCAGAGAAGGTTTGTTTTTGTTTTCTCGGTGTG
>JZLH01S0342532.1:204970-222479 GCA_001188425.1 Eucidaris tribuloides
CGTGCCCGTGTAAAGGTAAGCATATCCTCTGTAGTAAGAAACCAATAATTCGATCATGTTCCATATATATTCTTGGCTTTTTTGCATGTCATTCTCAGTTATTATCATTTCATTCATTGTCGCATTTTGTCTGCCTCTTTTTTTTCCGAAGAAGTGTTCATTCTGTCTGTTGTCCTCTTGTCCAAAGATTATGCTGTGCCACGTCAATATTGAATATGATTATTTCTCGAATGAGATTGATTGGGTTCCGCGTTGCGTGGAACTCGCAGGTTATTACACCTGTCTCGACATTGGATACATTTCGCATCTTCTTTTCCATGGCATCACTGAGTAACAACCTTTGTTCTATTTTCTAGTCATAGATCATGTTCGCACCATATGTCATGGTTGGAGCACACGATTAGCTCGTATACGGACAATAACCCGAGATGAGAGTAACCCGGGAATAAATATTTTCCCCATATCCTACCGTCGTCTATACGTGAGCTCGTGGATCAATTCTGGGTATCTTGTTTTAATGACCTCCAGTTAGGTCTGAGATCTTTTGACTTCCTTTACGCTACACACCAAGCTCCAATAATAGCATTTTCATAACTTTATTCAATTAAATATATGGTTTTCTCTTCCTTAAGCGCGTTCCATATCCTACGAGAAATCGAGCGCGGTTTTTCGATAGGCGGAAACCGGCTCGACTTCTCGTAGGACTGACTGATGAATTGTGACGAATTTACTAGGAATTGCGCGTAAAATTATTCAAATAAACATTCATGTCCTTAACAACCAAAATGGATGCCGCAGAAGAGCTGGCGTTGTATCTCCTCGCTCGTCGAATGAGAAAATGGGTACACGATCACGGAGCAAGAAAGCAGGAGAGGTCGCATGCGCTCCTATTTTCTCGTCTACTTTCAGACGAGGAAAAATTTGTGAACCATTTCCGAATGGGGCCAATCCAATTTAAGAGCCTCCCATGAAAGAGTATGCATCACACTTCAACGAACAGTGGTGCAACAATATCGAGAGGCAATATCAACGCAGCAAAGATTGACATATGACCCTCAGATATGAATATACTATATTATTAATTAATTCTGTACTTAATTTTAACAACATACACAAAGACTCCTCATATTTTTTTTCCTGGTCATCCATATAATGTTCATCAGTCATCACATGATATTATCGATGTAAACTTGCTATACAGTGCGTAATAAAAAAAACGCAACCAAGATTTCATTTTATTTTTTGAAGATTGTGTTAGCTTTACACCAAAGTGAGTAGTAACACCTTAAAGCCACATATCTCCTCTTTCAATGATATCTCATTTATGAATACATGGTCATGGGATGGCAGAGTAATCATTGTTTTTGAAAATGGGGCAAAGTAGACTGGGACCAAAGTTCTGGACATTGCCAGAATTGAAATTGAATTGAATTGAATTTATTATCAAACTGCAATGGTCATTATACAATATTTACAATATACATAACGAATTACAACATATAATTTACTGAAAAAAGAAAAGAAATAGAAAACATTTACAGGACGTAAACATATAAAACTAAGACTTTGATAATATGAGAGCTAAATAATAGCATGATAATCTAATCTAAGTTAGTCCATTAAACAGTTAAAAACATATAATTTTAAAATGAACGTATTTACACTATATACATTAAGTAATTATATGAATTAATCATGGCATTTTATTATCTCCAGAAGTTTGAGTTTTAATTTTTTTTCGAAAAGTGTTCCTTGAAGGACTATTTCTAATTCGTTCTTTCAACAAATTCCAATTCATTAGTCCCGTATGTGATATACATTGGCTTTCCCACGTTGTTTTTGCAAACCAGAATTCTAATCTTTTATTGATTTTTTGTCTGGTTCATAAGTAATGATCAACATATGAACAATAATATGACAGATCATCTGGTTGTGAGCTACATGTAGCATACAAATCATGAAGTGATATAAATTGATACAAATCAAGTATTTTACATTCATGGAATAATGGCCTTGAATGTTCCATATCGATTCTTAAATGTTATGCACGAACAGCTCGTTTTGTATAAGTAATATTTGATTTAGATACGTAGTACAGGTACCGAACCCCATATACTTCAATGCCGTAAGTGATATGTGGTAGAATAAATGCATTATAATATCATCATCAAAACTTGTCTTGTTACAAAATGGCGTAATTTATATACAAATGCCAACATCTCTTCTAATTTTTTTTACAAATTTGATGCAATGTGAATATTCCACGTTAAATTCTCGTCATATTTATTCCAATAAAGTTTGTAAAAGTTTTTATTTGTTAAGAATTATGGCATGTTCTTAGAAATTAACTAACAAAATGAATAATGAAGTAAGCATAACAATTTACCATTGTCTTCTCTTTGACGTCTCTCTGTAAACATAACATCCCATGCACTCCCCTTAAACTTGCCCCTCGTTCCACCCCCCCGCTTCAATTTCCACACAGACATTAGCTCGTTTCTCTATCTCGCGCCACAGCCCTACGATCATTGTGCCTGGTGGCGAGTATCAAACTCATTAATTGTTCTATTGTCACAGACTTACAATTCAGGTTGAGTGGTAGTGAACACGTTGTTATATCCCCCACCCAACACCGCCCCCCCAACATCATACAACACACATTACATTGCACTAGTTTGGTGGCTCTACGCACCAGACCCCAATGATTCAGGGCTGTGCGTGAGATGGAGAAACGAGCTAATCTCTGTGTGGAAATGAATGTGTGTGTGTGTGTGGGGCGGGGGGGGTGGAATGAGGGCCAAGTTTAAGGAGTGGGATGTTATGTTTACAGAAAGACATCCTAGAGAAGACAATGGTAAAGTTGTAATGGTTATTTCATTATTCCATTCTGTTTAGTTAATTTCAAAGAACATGCATAAATTCTGGCAATGTCCAGAACTTGGTCCCAGGTCCACTATTGCCCCATTGTCAAAAAACAATGATAACTCAGACCATCCATGACCATGTATTCATAAATAAGATACATTGGAGAAGAAGATATGTGGCTTAAGGCGTTACAACTACTTTGGTGTAAAGCTAACACAAATCTTCAAAAAATGAAAATGAAATTTGGTTGCGTTTTTTTTTTGATACGCACTGTACATCATGATCACCCAACTAATCTTCATCTCAATCTCATTTACATAATCATGAAAAGAGGTCGTCCGCTGAGCCTGTTCACAATATCCTCCGAGATATCGAGCCGGTTTTCCATGGCAACAATTCGCTCCAGTTTATCATAAATTAGTTCATTTTCTATTAGACTGCGAGACCGGAGCCCGTATCGTCCTTTCGTGGAGATTTCGTTCACTACGCATCGGGCATTACACAATACCCATCAAATAATACCGTAATAATACACTTACGTCAGTCTTGATGTTCATTTGACAAAATTGCACATTAACAGAAATCTAATTACAACTGCGGTCCTCGGGTACGACGAATCACTGAATGCAGTGAAAACTGCAGCTCCATTCACATAACACTGCGCCGTTTGTTCGCTACGCTGTGCGACAGCACCGTGCATTAAGATGGCGAAAGAGACGTTGCCGTTTAAGTAGGGGCGATAGTGATCACGTATGTAAAATAATACACGGCATAATAACGCGAACGGAGTGGAACCAAGACCGCCAATGAGTGACAGATTGAGACGAGTGGCGGGGCAAAAGAAATTGTTTACTGCCAGGTTATTATATTGATATTCTGTAGCCAGCGTTTCTGTTTTTTGCCAAGAATAAAAATGGTATTTTTATAACCACACAGTTTAATCTTATGAAATTCAGTGCACTCATAATACATGTAGTAAAATCTCTGGTCCCGCCAAAAGCGGGAGGGTTGACAGCCCTGATTTTGTTTTTGCAATCCTGATAAAAAGAAATGTCGTTATAAGGAACAAATATCATGCGTCCCAAGGACTTCTTTATGAGTGCACTATTGTACTATTGTACTTTCTGAACATAAGCAGTGGCGGATATGGGGGACAGGGGCGAAATATTGATAAAGAGAAACCATGACCTCACAATCTACACTTTCCGAGTTTTTTTTTATCCTGGATCGGATCCCCCTATAGTGTTATTTTCTTTTCTTTTTATTTATTTATTTTTTTTTTGTGGGGGGGGGTCTTGTTCTTAAAGTTGAGAGTTAACTTTTTTTCGAATTTGTAAATACTGTGATATTGTTATATTGCTAAGTGATGTTGTTACAGAATGAACTCATTCACCAGTCCAACCTCATTTATTTATTCATTCATTCATTCATTCATTCATCCATCCATTCATTCATTCATTCATTCATCCATCCATTCATTCATCCATCCATCCATCCATCCATCCATCCATCCATTTGTTCATCCATCCAACCATCCATCCATTCATTCTTTCATCCATTCATTCATTCATCCATCCATCCATTCATTCATTCATCCATCCATCCATTTGTTCACCCATCCAACCATCCATCCATTCACTCTTTCATCCATTCATTCATCCATCCATCCATCCATCCATCCATCCATCCATTCATTCATTCATTCATTCATTCATTCATTCATTCATTCGTTTGACTGGTTCATATTTAAACAGACCAAGGTGTTTTTATTAGTACAGAGAGGATGATTAGCACAACTCATCACCAGTGAAGAACAATAGTTACTCTGTTGTTATCACACTCATTTTGTACTATAATTGATAAACTAAGTGGGAGGGGGTATACAATTTTGTATCTCCCTTTTAACAATATTTGAATGTCAAATAGTGAAGCACATGGAGTAAAGTTTGAAACTTAAAACAAATATATAACGTGGTTGTGGTGGGATATAAAACTTGTTAAATGCATTTTCTTTCCCTACAGAAATTCCATACCCAAAGATATCCCCCTCAGACTTGATTACTGTTCCCCCACCAAGGATCCCCGACACTCATCACCCCCCCCCTCCTTCCTTCCAATGACACCCCCAGCCTTATGAATACGAATATACTCACATCAGCACATATTGCACTTACATTCCACTCTCATCACATCTTTTTCATGCATTGTCCCATTTCACTTTACACAAGACATTATTCTCATTCAAATAAAAATATACAAACAACTATAAATTTAAATGAACCACTTGAATATTTGCATTTGTTGCACCATCTAAATTACAAAGCAATGTGTGGGAAAGATATCTATTGTACCAGAATTTGATATGTTACTTACAAAAATTGTTATATCAGTTGATATCATTTCTCATGGCACACACAAGTAAAATTCTCTGAAGTCCAAGTGGGAAACAAATGTAT
The DNA here is from genome assembly GCA_001188425.1 of Eucidaris tribuloides. Lineage (NCBI taxonomy): Eukaryota > Metazoa > Echinodermata > Echinoidea > Cidaroida > Cidaridae > Eucidaris > Eucidaris tribuloides. The sequence continues at coordinate 210,292 of JZLH01S0342532.1, forward strand.
AATTCAAAACCTACATGATATACTTAACAAAATTGCAGAACCTTCAAAATATAAGTATATTCCAGTTGCCACACATCAGTATGTTACTCAAGGCATTTTCAACGTACCACCCCCCCCCCACCCCCACCCGCGAAAATGGTAACCTAGTTGTGTATATTATTTCGGAACATATTTGATATTATGTTACGAGATAATCTCACCTAAACATGTTCAATGGAAACAGAGAAATTTCACCCTTTAAGTATCTAATAGATGTGAATTATCATGTAGAATCAAAATTTATGACTATCAAGGAAAATTGCTTAATATAGGCCTACAGATTAATTTTGATACACTGTAGAGGCAAGACTGGAGCTCTAACAAGCTTCTTCACGTAGCTTCAAGCGTGTGACAGGCGACGAGGTACTCTCTTCTTCTCTTGCCAAAGGACTTTTCCCGGATCCAACAGTTTGCACGACAGACATGTATGCAACGTTGTGGGAAGATGTGTGGTCGTGCCTTCTGTGAAAGTTCTGGTATATGAGATCGTAGAAGACGCTTTTCTGGTGGCTCTCCTGCAGATGATTCATCTCCTGGGGGAATCAATGAAAATTAAAGATAAAAATGTACCATCCATTATAAGTTTGTTTCACTTCATTTTATTGGGGGAGGGGGTGGACCTTAATAAGTATTATACACAGTTATCTGATATCTGACATATTTTTGACATGAACACGCCCCTGGGGTAAATGGCCTTTGACATTTCAGCTTCAAAATTTTATCATTTCAATCTGGTTTCATAGTGAACTGACCTTGATTTCACTAGAATTCCATCAGTAGTTATCAATTTACCAATGTACATGTACATGCAATAAGGTGAAATGTAATACAAGGTCATGAGACCTTTGACCTTACCACTCTGAAATCAAATAAGTTTACATATCACACACATCACAAACACAGCACATACTTTTTCCAAGTTGCATTAAAAACCCATCCACGTTTTTCCATAATTATTCCAGTGGTTAGCGAGTTCAATATGAAAAAGACATGTACATGTACATTATAACATTCGGTTATAAATTGCAATAATGAAATGGCCCAGTTCAAGTTTCACACAGATATGGACATCATGTTGAGTACTGTATTATTATAAATTACACTACATAGTTATCATCAAACATAAAAAGACCAGGCAGAGTTTGACCTTGTGGCAGATGCAGAAAAGAAGCATCATAACTGGGAAGTACAAAGGTAAGTAAACTGATAGATTTATGATACTCATGTCTTTCATAAGGAGTTTAAATTTACCTCACATTTTTGTGCACAACATGCTCCTACAATGTAAACAATACAGTCGATCTCACAGCTGTTCAATAAAGCAGTCATTACGTGTACTTCACATACACACACACACACATGCTGTACAAACCATGCAGACTACACTTCAGGTGCAGGAGGCGCAAAACATGAGTGGGCTTCATTTCCCCTAAAAATTATATTTAGTTTGTTACAAATTTGTTTTCTTACCTTTATCCCGACTGGTACTTAGTACTGCATGGTGCAGCTGCAAGATTCTTTCATGAAGTTTCTCGGCTGATCGTTGAATGATAGCTTCGCTTCGCGATGTCTGTCCGCTGACACATCCGATCAGATTCAGGCCAAATCGTGAAGTCACGTCATCGTTAGTCTAGTGTTGTGTTAACAAACATCAAACTCTAGAGATAATCACATTTCTGCTGCCTTTTCGGCATAGACGCCAGTTAGATTTTTCCATCTTTCAAAATACTGCCGAATGTTTGTCCACGAATTTGCTGAAAAAGACATCAGTTTTTGTCGACTCGGCCGAACACACGTGCACGCTATGCAGCACTCGATGTTGATGGCCGACCGGATGTTGTTGTTTGCAAAATCTGTGCGGGCCGTTTCGAATTTTCTGATTGGTCAAATTCCGTATATTCTCTGATTTTTAGCCAATCATTAGAGCTGTACGTTTGTTAGTCGATTATGGCGTCGTATTTTAATTTTTCCGTTTCTCCTTAATTACTCATTAATGTGCAACTTTTGCAAGCTAGAACATTACTATTTGGGATTTTTATGCAATAATGCATTTTCTGAGACCAAATTTGTGCAATGCCTTGAACCACGTGAACGAAACTGCACGTACCAAGGGCCTGTATGATGACCTATATGGGCGTGTACACGAAACCGCCTCGGTCTTCATGAAATCGGTCACGAGAGCGATTTTTCTTTATTTTCCGCGGCGATAAAGTGGACATTGTCCAATCAACATTGAATAAGATAAAGACGTCACGCGGTTGGGCGTGGCATTTCAATCCTCGATCCGATCCCGGGCCCGCGCCGCGAACAAAAAAATTATCAGAAAAATGGCGTCCATTCGGCAAAACTTTTTAGCAATAGACGTATCAAAATCTCACATTAAGCGTTTCTCAACGATGTATGAAATCAACAACATGCCTACTGTGCGTAGATGACTTCCCTAAGTAACGAGGACGACATGCCAGGTACGTATATTTTTTTTTAATCTTAAAATTGTGATTATTTTTAAAGGGGTTGTAAACATTTACTGAAGTCGTTAAAAGTCTCAAAGCCGATAATCACCGCAGTCTATGTAGAAATTGTACGTAGATACATGTACGTGCGTGCGTGCGTGCGACGTTCATGCTCTTTGTAGTACCAGCCAGAGCTTGGGGCATGCCAGGCTGACGTTGTCCCGTGCGAGAGCGAGTAGAGTGCTACTGCTAGCTGGAGCAACTATGAGCTTCCTCTCAGTCTCAGTGTGTGTTTCGTACACTAGAAGTCGGCCAAAAATAATATTTCTGAATGTAATAAAAGTAAATATTTGGAATTATTTTAGATTGAATGAATAAATATTAATAAAGAAGTTGCTAGTTCAGTGTCGCGAAGAAATGCAGCCAATGCACAGATGCACAGAAAAGCGACTTGCAAACCAATCGAGTAAAATGATGATGTGTAATTTAACTAGTACAAGTACAGTATGTTGGAATGTTACATTAGATTTAATTTTAACCGTATATCATTTTGTTGTGAATTGATAAAATCAAAATCCCGTGTTGGTAAACCTGTATCAACTAGACTCTATCTTATCTGTTTATTAACTCGCGCTGACTGTAAAAAGTGTAAATCAATCACGGAAGTCACAAACTGTCGGCAACAAACGTACCGAGCAAGCAAGCAAGCATGGTTTCATTTGAAATTTAGATGTTCAACCTTTTTTTTTAAAATGTTCAACCCTTTTTAATGGTACATGTAGTTTCAATCTAGGACTAACTTGAGTCTCGTGTTTAATCGTAGTCTCGAATAAATTACTGCTTGACAAAGTAAATCCGGAAGTGAATGAACTGGGTTGATGTTCTCTCCTTGTATTTATTTTTCACTAGATGAAAGTACATGTAGTTTAACAGCTGTGTTAAAATTAAATTCAATGAGCAACATTAATCAACAAAAAAAAAAAAAATTCAACTCAAAATTAAAATGCCTAGAAAATGAATAAACAAAAATGCTGATTTATTAATTAAATGTGAAATTATTTGATAGGTTCTTCTCTAGTAACTATTTAACATTCCAGTAATTAGTACTACATGTATTAGGCCTATATTCCAGAGATTAGACAGTATTAGTAAGTTTTTCATAGTGATCATAAAAGTGTGCTACAGATAAACACCTTTGCACTGCTTTTAGTTTTTCATAACCTGGGCATTCATGACTGAATACAAGAATGTAATACATGTATACAGCTGCAGTACACTGTGAAATATAATTGATTGTACACGTATTTGAAATGTACAGGGAAAAAAATTAAATTTTCTTTTCAGGTTTACTGTTTCTGTTTCAGTGCATTCCAGATGCTCTTTTTGTAATGAACCCTCATACAATTTATGGGGATTCTTTTGCAAAATTTGGTGGCTCTTTTGTCCTGTGGGGGTAAAATCATCCTTTGCACTATGTATTTTTCCCCTGGAAATGTAACATAGAATTGTTATGTATTTAACTTAATGTGAAAGTGACTGTTTTCTTATTAATGTAACTATAGAGCATTCCCTTTATATTGAACACAGATTTATTTCTAACTCAAGGCAATAAATTTAAACTTAGGCCCCCAAAACAAACCCACTGAATTTTATGATGAAAAATTTGGTTAAAAGGAACACAAGTTTTTTATTAAATGATTTAACAAATTAAAAGTGTTCTTTTTTATAATTTATATGTTTTATTAAATGAAATCCAACATTAGTGCCTTAAATATATAGTTTTTAACTATAACTGCCTTTAGAGAGGGAATAAAAACATATCCATCAAATTGAATGTACTTGTCCTGTCATTGGAAAAAATAATCCAAAGAATTGTTCTTCCATTGAACTTTGACAAGTAAGTTGTAGATTTTTCAATTTTATCCAATTGAGAATGATGGTTTGTTTTCAGTTAAGCAAATATACCTAGTACTGAAATCCACCTTTCATATTATAAAAAAAAAATTGTAAAATGTACTCTCAAACAAATAAATAAAGTTTGAAAGGTAAGTAATCAATGATGAAGAATTAAATGGGGTAAAGTGATTTGATCATTAATTCACAAACACTTTTTCACTTTTATTACAATATTTAGGAAGATAATATACTTTAAATGAATATAAAACAGTTTAATAGAAGGTAATTTATACGTTATGCTTGTTATGATAAAATTTAAATTTCATTTGTCAGTCAGGGAAACTACCGCTTTTTCGAGACCGATATGATCCCGCATTCCCGGGTCTGCTGTGTCCAACGGAGCGTTACAGAGCAGACAAGCCGTTACCACGTATTCTCTTTCAAGGCGCGAGGTTGTGACTCTCAGCATGGACCCAGACCATGGGCAAAGCATTGACAACGCGGACCCCGTTATAACCATGCGTGTAGAAGTACAGATTAATATACACACCCAAATCATGTAGAGGGTACTCACAGATGTAATCTGAAACTCCCGTTACCACACAGAGATATCTCTCTCCATGCCGTGCAGATGCACGGATCGTATTATGTAATGTCTAGCACCAGTCACACAGTACATGTACACTTATTAGGACACTGATCTCCCCTCATGCAGTAGTGGGGAGATCAGTGCATTAGGACTTATTTCATCAACCACATGCTCCCTGCTCCAAGTATCACACAACATCATATCCAGGTTTGACGGTAAGTTTTGCTCAAATTCTTGTCTCTGTTAATCATTTGGTTACAGCAGTTTTCAATTGTTAAATGAAGGATTATATCCTCGGAAATAAATACCGTTGAATAGGGATTCCAGTTCGGTAACAAAAGAAAAAGATAACACAGTTGCTCTGCGACCATGTACGAGTACGATCGTACTGTGTACGCCTGTACGGTGCGTGAAATCGTGAATGTGCACAGTATACACGCGCGCGTATGTACATGCAATACTGTATGACGTTAACGGCTGGAATAAAGCTATTTTTAAATGAAGGTTCTAAACAATTACGTTTTCGATCAATTTCCACTGGTTGTATTTTTTTTATACTTCGCTAGTTCACCCTTCAATATCTTCCCTTTCACTACATGAATTTAAAAAGATAAAGAACCGGTGGCATTTTTTATATGAGTTTTTAAAGAGAAGCATGTACCCACCGGAGGAAGCATTGCCATTCACTTTCTACAGCGAGGCTGAAAACTAGTGAACCGTGAGAAGCCTCGTGAACAGCCAACGATCTCGCTTTTCAGAGATTTCGGCCAGTCCCGCAAAAGCGGGAGTTTCCCTGACTGTTTGTCTTTTGTTTTGCTTACAGATTAAAGACTTGACCATGGATGTAACATCAGGAAACTCTTCAAGAGGTGGAAGCAAGATTCATGAATGTGGTCATCTAGTTGAAAATTCAGGTCCTCAAATTATTATTTATTTCTATTTTCTAACTTGGATGGTATATGTCCCTACATGGATAACTAGTAAAGGTTACATAATTAGGTCAAATAATGGTAAAGTTTACATACTAGGGCGAGACACGTTATGGCTATCACATTGTTTTTTATAACAATGGAAGTTAGCATTTAGCTTAACTAGGCCAAATAAAGCTACTGCATGTATGACAAGGGGATTCAAAGATTTTCAAATGGTTCATTTTTGCTCCGTTGGTGTTTAGATATCAGGATCCAACGGTCTATGTATCATTGATGTTTGTTTTTCTATTGGCACCACAGAGAGTCTGCAAGACCTAAGGTGATCATTTTGCCCCCTTGGACTCTTGTTAAGTCATCCGACTTTAATACCGCGTGACACCTGGCGTCTGTCTGTAATTTCTTGGTATTTGTAGGGAGGGAATCAAGAAATATCCATCAAATTGCATTTACATGTACGTGTCATCATTTTGCTAAAATCCATTCAGGGTACTTTAACAAGTAAGTTGTAGGTTTGCCAATAATATCCAACTGATATAGACAAGTTATTTACAGGGCTAAACTCCAAGAAGAGTTTCATATTGAAATCTAACAAAAACATCTAGATTGATCTAACATTATAAATTTAAGTACTTCATGATGAAAAATTGATCGGGTTGAAGTGATTTCATCATTAACACAAACTTTCTCAGATTTATTTGAAATAATTTTGAAAAAGTGTAATAGAAGGTAATTGATATGTTTCTCGTGGTATTATCATATTGTATAAATTGTATTTGTTTTGTTTTGCTTTCAGATTGAAAACTTGCCCATGGATGTAAGATGTATGCCAGAAAACTCTTGAAGAGAAGGAAGCAAGATTCATGAAGGTTAAGAAAATGTGGTCATCTTCTTATACAAATCATAACAATTACATCAAGATGACCAATTATGAATTCTCTTACAACCTACCAAAGTGATAGTTTACCTTACCAACGGATGTACAGGAAAACATGGTTTACCTTACTTCGATTTCATCATCGTCGTAACACTGTTTCCTTGTTATTGAGTTAAGTTGAGCGATTGCTGTTACTGGTTTAACACATCAGATATTGGAATTCAAAAGTCCAGATTTAATTCTCACCATCAAGGGATTGCATGGTGGTTTGAATGGGTGACCAACTAATTCTAGCTTCCACTGACAATACACAGGGACATCTGCAAAATTCACAATTTCACTAGAAAAAAAGTCAGAAAGAGGGTCACCAATTAGAGTTATGATTTCATTTGACTGGATGCTCATGACCATTTATTGTTTGTTGAAGATTTGGTGAGAGAGGACTTTTGTACACTACAAGTGGAGAATTAATTTGATTTGATTATTCAAGCTTGATATTGTTTGCAGTGGTGTAATGGAGAAGTGAAACTACGTGAAATTTCCAAATTTGATTAGAAATAGGAGATATACATTACTTGACACAATATAAAAAAAACACTTTTTAAGGATGACTGTCAAGAAAAAATGGAAAAGATTTACTTGTGACTCCAGTCATGATAACATATTATACAAATAGTTTCTTCTTAATGCATTTCAATTCATCATTTGGCCAAGAGGTCTGAATCAATCCAGTGATTATCTTCTTGAAATATGTACCATAGGTATGATTGTGATCAATATTATGGTAAAGAATATTTTTTTATCAACTTGGTTTATCAGTGCAGTAAATGCACCAAATGTTTCATATTAAATGTACTGGGGTGGGAGAGTGGAGGCATAGTGGTATACCCATCATGAACAAGCAGTCAAACTACTATTGTCATACGTATTGTTAAACTCATTTTAAAATGAAAAGGGTTGCAGTGCACGTCATGTAGATAATGTTTATTTTCATTCCTTGCACAGATAAACATTGACATTGTTTTGCATTTTAAGTGGTTTCAGTTTGATTATTATATGAGAGTTTGATAATGAAAAATATTAATACAGAATGTGACTTTTGACTTTATTTGATTGATAATAAAATAAGAAATATAATAACAATATTGTTACTGATTTGTGATTAAGAGGCTATTGAATTGAATTTAAAAATATGTGTGAACATGGGAAATATTGTGAGATTACTGTGAGTGTAAAACAGTGCCTGAATGTGCATGTGTGTATTTGTGTTTGTATGCACAGTGCGAGTGGTTTTATATGTGCATACAAGACCATGGATACATGGAAGATCATGGCTACGGGAACTGAATTTTGTACCCGGGGAGACAGTACAAATACTTCACTTCTGGTGTGTGCGTTTGTGTGTATCTGCATGTGTGCCTGTGTCCGCGTCTGTGTTTGTGTGTGAATGAGTGCGAGTGCATTTGTGTGTGTGTGTGTGTGTGTGTGTGTGTGTGTGTGTGTGTGTGTGTGTCGTGCGTGTGTGTGTGTGTGTGTGTGTGTGTGTGTGTGTGTGTGTGTGTAGTGTGTGTGTGTGTGTGTGTAGTGTGTGTGTGTGTGTGTGTGTGTGTGTGTGTGTGTGTGTGTGTGTGTGTGTGTGTGTGTGTGTGTGTGTTTGTGTGTCTGTCTGCTTGACAATCACAACCACACACAAGCTTACGCAGACACTTACAGACATCCAAATACACACCATACACTTTGTACATCTTTCTGACACCACACCAACTACCAACTCACACACACATACACAAAAACAGACATAAAACATGCTGAAACACAGAGACACACACAGGCATGTGCAAAAGCAAACACAGACACTCCAGAGACACAAACGGACACATTCATATTAAAAGACAGACACATACAGTACAGGCAGATACATGTACATAGACGCATACATAAACACACAGACAAAGACAAACAGACGCATACAGACACGGACACATACAGACACAGACATACAATTAGACAGCCAAACATGCAGACACACAAACATACAGACACACAAGGACACACAGATACAGACACAAAGACACAGACATACAAACAGACTAACAGACACATACAGACAAACAACACACCGACACAATAACAGACATACAGACTAGATACAGATACAAATTGTCGCCGGCAACAATCTGTGCCGATTTGTTCAAAACCTGACGGCACAAATTGTCGCCGCGTCACAGATTGTCGCCGGCGACAATTTGTGCCGTAACAACCAACGTTACATTCTAATGTTACAAAAGGCTGTGCAGTTAATAAGAAGCAAACCGGTCAGGGCGGGAGCAAAAGCTTTTTTTTTTAAATCAAGATTCCAACGTCATTTCTCAAGATTGAGACTATTTACTAAACAATATTACTGCATGGTAACGTGACTAGGGTTTTTTGCCCAAACCAGTAACCCAAGCCTAAGGCTTGAGGGTCAGTTTATAATAATCCGGTCTGTCTCTGAATTGAAATCTGTTAACGAGATGGATTTTGATGAGGATGATATCTAATCAGAAAGATCTAACGTTAACTGTTAACGTTACTACAGACTATAAGGTTAGAGATCTAAGTCTCACGCTAGATTGTATATATATTTTTAAATATATATAATATATATATAATTACATCTGGCTTACCCGAAATTCCAACAGTGTTGCCAATCTCCTCCCATAATATGCTTTTCTTTGTGTTGTTCTTGTATTCGTCATTAGAACAATCGTACAATATCGGGTGCTTCTGCACCTCTGCAATAAGGATCTCGGTTTTGGTAGATGATGCCATCTTGGATTTGTTCATAATCATTGTCTGCACATGTTAAATTGGGCTAATTAATTGGGCGCGGTCCGTTACTAGGTAATTAACTCACTATTTACACAACAGCCCGTCAATATACCTCATGTATATAGCATAATTACAACTTCAAAATTACATTGTTTGAAGGTTTAACGTGTGACTAAGGTTAAGTATAACAATTAAACGCATAACGTGTTATTACAGTTACTATAAGTAATGTGAAAATTGTATTGTACCAAAGTTAATACGTGGGATTATTTACAATGACGCAAGTGGGTTCTCCTGAAGTGTTTCTCGCGTGCGTTCTGTAAAAAGAAATGAAAACGGCTTTACCTGAGAGGCCACGCCCAACTGCGTACATCTATTTTTCATTCAATGTTGATTGGACAATGCCCATTTTTATCGCCGCGGAAAATCAAGAAAAATCGCTCTGGTCAGCGATTTCATTAAGACCGAGGCGGTTTCTCGAGTCATATGTGAACACGTCCATAGACAATGCACTAAATTGATTGGGGCGATATCGCGCTACGAAAAACCGGCTCGATTTCTCGTAGGATATGTGAACGCGCCTTTAGCCTGGTGACGAACTATTTCTGTCACCTAATCCTATGAATATATTTTAAATACTAAAAAAAAGGCAAGTTGCATACATTAGTGTCGCTATGTCTAGCAAGGCTCTGTCAATCCTTTGGCACGCTATCATATTGTCGAGAACAACCTTTGTCAGAAAGGTACGCATGAAATTTGCATGCATTATGAAACTAGTCTCTTCTCTCACGATGGGGGGGGGGGGGCACATGTACAGGTTTCAGGGAAGTATATTTTTTTCTTATATCAGCGGTATTCTTCTTCTTATTATTATTGTTTTATATTATTCTGATGTAAATTATCATTGTTAGTTAGTGGTATTGATCATCATCATCATTATCAGTATCTCCATCATCACATGACCCTCTTCCTCCTCCTCTTTCTCCTTCTCCTCCTCGTCCCATTCTTGTGATGCTAACGGGAAATGTCTGAAATATTTGATTACAAAAAGACATAACTAACAATTTGAACAAAAAATGCGGGATTTTCAGGAAATTGTCATATGACTTTGAACGACCTTTGAAATGCACATTTGGATACGTTAACTTGTGAACAAAACACAGAATAGTATTTTAAGGCTTTGGACGAAATAGTTTTTTCTCAATATCTCTGATACACCAAAATGTCAGTTATCCCCCTTTGTCAGGGGGGGGGGGGAGTGCATGCCTGATATTCTACATGTAATCAATTATGCCCCTTATCTCCATAAGTGATTCGATTTCTGATATGGTAGCCTGCATACTTTTTTCAAAATAATTCTCTTTAAAATAGATTTTACCCATCTTCAGCCGAAATATGAACATGCATTAGACTATTTCATAGTGTATTCAAATTTATGGATGTTTTCTCTTCTGAAACCTAGTGCAGAGTTATTTGTCTCATCTGTCCTTATGAATAAATTTTCAATACCAAAAATGCAAATTGCATAAATAATATGTCTGGCAAGCCTCCGGCAAGCTGTCAGGTTGTTTAAGAGCAACCTTTGTCAGAAATAGTATGCAAAGGATTGGATTAATTATTAAACAGTTTATGGGCAAAGTTACTAGTGCCCTAGTCTGGCTTCCAGACATTACATTAACCTGTTCTCATATTTATTGAGCATAACTGGCAATTTGAAAGTAAAAGGCGGGATTTTCTGGAAATAGTTATTTGACTCTGAAAGTCCTTAACTGAAATGCACATTTGGATATGTTAACTTGAAAACAAAACACTGAATAGTAATTTAAGGCTTTGAACAAAATACGTTTTGCTCAATATCTCTGAAACACAAAAACGTCAGTTATCTCCTTTTGTCAAGGGGGGGGGCAGTACAGGTAACAGAAATAGCTCATCACTAGGCATCGGAAGAGAAAACATCCATAAATTTAAATACACTGTAAACAGGTCATTTTCACACAGACCGCAACAGTTAAGGGGCTCTGGATTTAAAGGTAAATACTATGATTGGAGGTAGCCCTCAACTTGGGGGGAAACTGTTTTAGAATCAAGCGATCTATGCAAGGATTCTGCTATGACTGTTTAGTGGGCAAACGTTGACTCGTTTTAATCGAACTAAATGTATATATCAATTATATTCATTGCGATAAGCAAATATGTTGTATAGCTGGTTTTCATTAATCTCTATCAGAGAACAAGATTAGTGAAATAGTGGTTTGCGAATGCTTGATTCTCTTCAAGTGAATAAATTTAAGGCAAATCCTTCAATCCAAAATAAACACTTCAGCTAGTGTATACTTCAGGTATGTCCTAACTCATATGGTTCTGGAGGTAATTTCACGTGTTCCCAATTATCGTCCTTTAAGCTCCGAGCGATGTGTGTAGCTTACACGACAATTTGGGAATCTGAGCTATCTGGCAAGTCTTGGGACATAATCCTGAGGTTTCTCAGGGTTAGATCTTCGGAAGTAAGTCCGAATTTCATGCTCACGAATCTAGGTTTGACTCCAAATTCCTGAGACTCTAAGGGACTTCGGGACAGCCCAAAGGCTAACTCC
>JZLH01S0342532.1:222504-240657 GCA_001188425.1 Eucidaris tribuloides
AAACGCGCAGAGCAACATCACACTACTACAACCTACCAACGTGATGTTAGCGAACATGTTTACTACTTACGGATTCAAAATCATACGTCGAGTAACACTGTTATCCTTGTATTGAGTTAAGTTGAGCGATTGCTGTTGACTGGTTTAACCAGCATCAAATATTGGAATTCAAAAGTCCAGATTTAATTCTCACCATCAAGGGATTGCATGGTGGTTTGAATGGGTGACCAACTAATTTTGTCCACTGACAATACACAGGGACATCTGCAAAATTACAATTTCACTAGAAAAAAAGTCAAAAGAGGGTCACCAATTAGAGTTATGATTTCATTTGACTGGATGCTCATGACCATTTATTGTTTGTTGAAGATTTGGTGAGAGAGGACTTTTGTACACTACAAGTGGAGAATATTTGATTTGATTATCAAGCTTGATATTGTTTGCAGTGGTGTAATGGAGAAGTGAAACTACGTGAAATTTCAAAATTTGATTAGAAATAGGAGATATACATTACTTGACACAATTAAAAACACTTTTTAAGGATGACTGTCAAGAAAAAATGGAAAAGATTTACTTGTGACTCCAGTCATGATAACATATTATAAAAATAGTTTCTTCTTAATGCATTTCAATTCATCATTTGGCCAAGAGGTCTGAATCAATCCAGTGATTATCTTCTTGAAATATGTACCATAGGTATGATTGTGATCATTATTATGGTAAAGAATATTTTTTTATCACTTGGTTTTTCAGTGCAGTAAATGCACCAAATGTTTCATATTAATGTTACTGGGTGGGAGAGTGGAGGCATAGTGGTATACCATCATGAACAAGCAGTCAAACTACTATGTCATACGTATTGTTAAACTCATTTTAAAATGAAAAGGGTTGCAGTGCACGTCATGTAGATAATGTTTATTTTCATTCCTTGCACAGATAAACATTGACATTGTTTTGCTTTTTAAGTGGTTTCAGTTTGATTATTATATGAGAGTTTGTAATGAAAAATATTAATACAGAATGTGACTTTTGACTTTATTTGATTGATAATAAAATAGAAATATAATCAAAATTGTTACTGATTTGTGATTAAGAGGCTATTGAATTGAATTTAAAAATATTGTGTGAACATGGGAAATATTGTGAGATTACTGTGAGTGTAAAACGTGCCTGAATGTGCATGTGTGTATTTGTGTTTGTATGCACAGTGCGATGGTTTTATATGTGCATACAAAGCCATGGATACATGGAAGATCATGGCTACGGGAACTGAATTTTGTACCCGGGAGACAGTACAAATACTTCACTTCTGGTGTGTGCGTTTGTGTGTATATGCATGTGTGCCTGTGTCCGGCGTCTGTGTTTGTGTGTGAATGAGTGCGAGTGCATTTGTGTGTGTGTGTGTGTGTGTGTGTGTGTGTGTGTGTGTGTTGTGTTGCGTGCGTATGTGCGTGTGTGTGTGTGTGTGTGTGTGTGTGTGTGTGTGCGTGCGTATGTGCGTGCGTGTGTGTGTGCGTGTATGTGTGTTGTGTGTGTGTGTGAAGTGTTTGAGGTGCGTTGTGGTGTGGTGGTATATATGTGTGTGTGTGTGGTGTGTGTGTGTGTGGTGTGGTGTGTGTGTGTGTGTGTGTGTGTGTGTGTGCGGATTGTGTTGTGTGTGTGTGTGTGTGTGTGTGTGTGTGTGTGTGAAGGTGTTTGAGTGCGTGTGGTGTGATGGTATGTGTGTGTGCGTGTCTGTGTCTGATTTTATGTGTATGTCTTTGTGTTTGTGTGTCTGTCTGCTTGACAATCACAACCACACACAAGCTTACGCAGACACTTACAGACATCCAAATACACACCATACACTTTGTACATCTTTCTGACACACACCACTACCACTCACACACACATACACAAAAACAGACATAAAACATGCTGAAACACAGAGACACACACAGGCATGTGCAAAAGCAACACAGACACTCCAGAGACACAAACGGACACATTCATATTAAAAGACAGACACATACAGTACAGGCAGATACATGTACATAGACGCATACATAAACACACAGCAAAGACAACAGACGCATACAGACACGGACACATACAGACAAGACATACAATTAGACAGCCAAACATGCAGACCACAAACATCAGACACACAAGGACACACAGATACAGACACAAAGACACAGACATACAAACAGACTAACAGACACATACAGACAAACAACACACCGACACATAACAGACATACAGACTAGATACAGATACAAATTGTCGCCGGCAACAATCTGTGCCGATTTGTTCAAAACCTGACGGCACAAATTGTCGCCGCGTCACAGATTGTCGCCGGCGACAATTTGTGCGTAACAACCAACGTTACATTCTAATGTTACAAAAGGCTGTGCAGTTAATAAGAAGCAAACCGGTCAGGCGGGAGCAAAAGCTTTTTTTTTTAAATCAAGATTTAACGTCATTTCTCAGATTGAGACTATTTACTAAACAATATTACTGCATGGTAACGTGACTAGGGTTTTTTGCCCAAACAGTAACCCAAGCCTAAGGCTTGAGGGTCAGTTTATAATAATCCGGTCTGTCTCTGAATTGAAATCTGTTAACGAGATGGATTTTGATGAGGATGATATCTAATCAGAAAGATCTAACGTTAACTGTTAACGTTACTACAGACTATAGGTTAGAGATCTAAGTCTCACGCTAGATTGTATATATATTTTAAATATATATAATATATATATAATTACATCTGGCTTACCCGAAATTCCAACGTGTTGCCAATCTCCTCCCATAATATGCTTTTCTTTGTGTTGTTCTTGTATTCGTCATTAGAACAATCGTACAATATCGGGTGCTTCTGCACCTCTGCAATAAGGATCTCGGTTTTGGTAGATGATGCCATCTTGGATTTGTTCATAATCATTGTCTGCACATGTTAAATTGGGCTAATTAATTGGGCGCGTCCGTTACTAGGTAATTAACTCACTATTTACACAACAGCCCGTCAATATACCTCATGTATATAGCATAATTACAACTTCAAAATTACATTTGTTTGAAGTTTAACGTGTGACTAAGGTTAAGTATAACAATTAAACGCATAACGTGTTATTACAGTTACTATAAGTAATGTGAAAATTGTATTGTACCAAAGTTAATACGTGGGATTATTTACAATGACGCAAGTGGGTTTCTCCTGAAGTGTTTCTCGCGTGCGTTCTGTAAAAAGAAATGAAAACGGCTTTACCTGAGAGGCACGCCCAACTGCGTACATCTATTTTTCATTCAATGTTGTTGGACAATGCCCATTTTTATCGCCGCGGAAAATCAAGAAAAATCGCTCTGGTCAGCGATTTCATTAAGACCGAGGCGGTTTCTCGAGTCATATGTGAACACGTCCATAGACAATCACTAAATTGATTGGGCGATATCGCGCTACGAAAAACCGGCTCGATTTCTCGTAGGATATGTGAACGCGCCTTTAGCCTGGTGACGAACTATTTCTGTCACCTAATCCTATGAATATTTTTAAATACTAAAAAAAAGCAAGTTGCATACATTAGTGTCGCTATGTCTAGCAAGGCTCTGTCAATCCTTTGGCACGCTATCATATTGTCGAGAACAACCTTTGTCAGAAAGGTACGCATGAAATTTGCATGCTTATGAAACTAGTCTCTTCTCTCACGATGGGGGGGGGGACACTGTACAGGTTCAGGGAAGTATATTTTTTTCTTATATCAGCGTATTCTTCTTCTTATTATTATTGTTTTATATTATTCTGATGTAAATTATCTTGTTAGTTAGTGGTATTGATCATCATCATCATTATCAGTATCTCCATCATCACATGACCCTCTTCCTCCTCCTCTTTCTCCTTCTCCTCTCTGTCCCATTCTTGTGATGCTAACGGGAAATGTCTGAAATATTTGATTACAAAAAGACATAACTAACAATTTGAACAAAAAATGCGGGATTTTCAGGAAATTGTCATATGACTTTGAACGACCTTTGAAATGCACATTTGGATACGTTAACTTGTGAACAACACAGAATAGTATTTTAAGGCTTTGGACGAAATATGTTTTCTCAATATCTCTGATACACCAAAATGTCAGTTATCCCCCTTTGTCAGGGGGGGGGGGGAGTGCATGCCTGATATTCTACATGTAATCAATTATGCCCTTATCTCCATAAGTGATTCGATTTCTGATATGGTAGCCTGCATACTTTTTTCAAAATAATTCTCTTTAAAATAGATTTTACCCATCTTCAGCCGAAATATGAACATGCATTAGACTATTTCATAGTGTATTCAAATTTATGGATGTTTTCTCTTCTGAAACCTAGTGCAGAGTTATTTGTCTCATCTGTTCTTATGAATAAATTTTCATTACCAAAAATGCAAATTGCATAAATAAATTGTCTGGCAAGCCTCCGGCAAGCTGTCAGTTGTTTAAGAGCACCTTTGTCAGAATAGTATGCAAAGGATTTGCATTAATATTAAACAGTTTATGGGCAAAGTTACTAGTGCCCTAGTCTGGCTTCCAGACATTACATTAACCTGTTCTCATATTTATTGAGCATAACTGGCAATTTGAAAGAAAAAGGCGGGATTTTCTGGAAATAGTTATTTGACTTTGAAAGTCCTTAACTGAAATGCACATTTGGATATGTTAACTTGAAAACAAAACACTGAATAGTAATTTAAGGCTTTGAACAAATACGTTTTGCTCAATATCTCTGAAACACAAACGTCAGTTATCTCCTTTTGTCAAGGGGGGGGGGCAGTACAGGTAACAGAAATAGCTCATCACTAGGCATCGGAAGAGAAAACATCCATAATTTAAATACACTGTAAACAGGTCTATTTCACACAGACCGCAACAGTTAAGGGGCTCTGGATTTAAAGGTAAATACTATGATTGGAGGTAGCCCTCACTTGGGGGAAACTGTTTTAGAATCAAGCGATCTATGCAAGGATTCTGCTATGACTGTTTAGTGGGCAAACGTTGACTCGTTTTAATCGAACTAAATGTATATATCAATTATATTCATTGCGATAAGCAAATATGTTGTATAGCTGGTTTTCATTAATCTCTATCAGAGAACAAGATTAGTGAAATAGTGGTTTGCGAATGCTTGATTCTCTTCAAGTGAATAAATTTAAGGCAAATCCTTCAATCCAAAATAAACACTTCAGCTAGTGTATACTTCAGGTATGTCCTAACTCATATGGTTCTGGAGGTAATTTCACGTGTTCCCAATTATCGTCCTTTAAGCTCCGAGCGATGTGTGTAGCTTACACGACAATTTGGGAATCTGAGCTATCTCGCAAGTCTTGGGACATAATCCTGAGGTTTCTCAAGGTTAGATCTTCGGAAGTAAGTCCGAATTTCATGCTCACGAATCTAGGTTTGACTCCAAATTCCTGAGACTCTAAGGGACTTCGGGGCAGCCCAAAGGCTAACTCCGAACGTGTAGACAATTGGGAGGTAAATCGTCAGAGGTATCCTACGTTAACTCTGAATTTGCATAATTTCGTGACGACTTTAACTCCAAATTCCTGAGACTCTAAGGAACCTGGGGTAAGCCCTGGGTTTAATTCCGAACGTGTAGACACGACTATTGGTTTAATGCCAGGGTATAATATCTCATCACTAGGCTGCAAAAGAAAGTATTCATACATTTGAATAATTTACCGAAGCGGTCTATTGCTTTTGGTACATTTTGTTGAAAGGAATACTATCACCTGCACATTCCCGGAACGGCATCTCGTGCATGCATGATTTATCGCATACATTTTACGTTGGGCTATCATTTTTTTTATGTATTCTCACACAAGTTTCGTTCAAATAAACTTTGTCCTGTACAGTCATACGCAAATTGTAATGATTACAATTTTACGAACTGGTTTATTCTAGGACGAATACAGCAAGACAGGACCGGAAGCACGCACAATTTGTATTGTTATTGATCAGTGCGTGGCGGCAGTCGTGTGTCCGCTTGCACACGACACCTAAACCAAGCAAACAAGGTAGCCACATTACGGAACGATAATTTTGGTACTTTATCGAAAATTGCATTTTGGGCTGATTTTCTGTTTTAATTAACAGAAAACTGGTTGTAGCTACGACTAAGAAGATAAGTTACATGAAAAAAATCGATATCAAAACTACGTTTTCTACAACTACATTTTATGTGCAAACTTATGGATAACTGTCAATATAAATATGAAATGATACCAAAAAATTATATTTTCATAAAAGTCTGAAGATTTATGGAAACAAGAATGCAATTTATTTTGCAATCTACATGAAAGTGATTGAAGATAGAGGTTTCATTTCTTTATACTTGGTTATACATGTAATGATATTTGTTACAAATTTGAATTCATTAAATTTGATATTGATATTGATTTGTATTTCTTTGTTACTTTCTTGAGTTTTTTTTCAGAAAGCCTAAATACAAACAATCCTATTTCGTGCGTTAACTGAATGGGGTGGGGCTCTATACACATGTCAATTGGATGGGCTACATTATATATCACCTATTATGATAGCGTATTTCATATATTGCATATATTATCAGTTTGATTACTGTAATTGTATTGAATCCTGTTTCATTTGTTAACTTGATAATGTGGGGGGGGGGTAGGGTACATATGCAAAATGGATGGCCTTATCTGTTATGTGTAATCTATCATATTCATTTGTTGTGGATTTGTGTGACTGTTCTGTTTGTCTATAGGCCTACTTGTATAATTATTTCTTATATCCCGTATTTGTGTTTGTATTTGTATTTGCATTATTGATTGTACGGTTTTAAATTGTTAAGCTCATGCCATTTGACCTATGGACCATGAAATGAGTAAATGAAAGAAAGTTATCTTTCTAGAATCTTATTTCTTCACTTTTTTGAATACAACGTATAGATTACATTACACACATTTTTGGCACTTTTGGTTCATAAGCAGTAGACTTCAGAAAAGAAGGGCAGCTTCTAATGCAATTCATATGAAAGATCAAAGATATGGTTTATTTTTTATTTTTTTTACATTGTAATGATTTCAACTTTTGATTTTTTTTTAACTTATTTGTTCATCTTTCTTATACATAATGAAATGACTGAAAATTAAACAATAAACCAGTTTGTTAAACTGTAATCATTACAATTTACGCTTGTAAAGGACGAATTTCATTTAAACGAAACTTGTATAAGAAGTTATAAAAGAAAATTGATAGATCAGCGTAAAAGTAGGCGATAAATCATGCATGCACGAGATGCCTCTCCAGGAATGTGCGGGTGATGGTATTCCTTTCAACATAATATACCACAAGCAATAGGCTACTTCGGTAATTTATTTAAATTTATGAATAATTTATTTCACCATTACCCCCCCCCCCGACTTAGTTTTCGGCGACTGGCGTAAACGGGGGAAAATGTGGACCTTGGATTTGGAGAGATTTTTTTCACCACTACTTACCCGTTTTTCTGGGTAATTAACCATTATAATATGCAAAGGATTTACTATGACTTGATGACAGTTTGATTACGTGGGGGTGTAAGACCTGCAGTTTTTATATCTGCCATTTTTACCTCTGCCAATTTTACCTCTGCCATTTTTACCTCTGCCATTACTACCTCTGCCATTTTTATCTCTGCCATTTTTACCCGTGCCATTTTTTACAGCGAACTGGGCTTTCTAGGATTAAAACTTTCAAGTGTTACAGATAAAATGCAGATTAAAAATTACATGACAGAATTACATGGCAAATTAAACAGAATAAAGGGTACAAAGGCAAAACAAAGTATCATGATATGAGCAAGTAAGTAGTAGAGAGAAGTAGTGAGAGTAGTAGAGAAGTAGTACTATTACAATTACATTTGACCAAAAGAACACGTAAGAAAAACATTAGGCAAGATTGAAATTAATGCAATTAGTATAATTTCAAAAGATAATCTTTATATTTATTTTTAAACTGATTGAGAGATTTTGAGTTTTTCAATTTCATTCCAACGTTTTGCTCCTGTGAAATGTATAGTTAGACATGAAAAAAATATTTGTATAGTAGCAAATGTATATTCTGGAATATTCGAGTACTGTGACTGTGAATTGCACTGTTGACTGTAAAGAGGTTATTGAGTAAAAAGATCGTTTAGATATGAATACATAGAAAATGTAACTTGCAGCCTATTGATACTCACAAGATTGTACTTTTTTTTGGAATAAAGGATTGGAATGGGCTAAAGGGTCATCATTGTTTATTATACGTGTAGCACGTTTTTGTAAAACAAACACCCCATTAAGAAGATATATTGCACAGTTTCCCCAAATGATGTGACAGTATGAAATATAGGGTAAAATCATTCCGTTATACAAGGTTAGCAAAATGTTTCTTGGAATTATATATTTTAAGCAACTCATTTTTCTCGATACTTTTTGACAGATGCTATCATCATGCTCTTTCCATTAAAACTCCATTTTTACCTACACAAAGGCTAATAGAGCCATCGAATATGTCTTTATTTTTAGGTTTCACTATCACAATGTCTTGTCTATATGCAGAACTACCTTATTTGCATTGAACCAAGTAATACTTTATTTATTTCAGCATTTATTGCACTACTATTTTCATCATGTTACTAACCGGTATAAACAGATTTGTATCATCACCAAAAATATCGAGAACAATCTGGAGCTTACAAATTCGAGATCATTATACAGATATTGACTGTTATAGGATGTAATATTATACAAATAATGACTGGGCGGAGGTCGTTGCATCAAATTACCAGCCCGAGGTTGTCTTGAAAAGGATTATTTTTCCCGAGACGAAGTCGAGGGAAAAAATATCCTTTTCAAGACAAACGAGGGCTGGTAATTTGATGCAAAGACCGACATCACAGTCATTATTTGTTTTATTCAACGTTATGACACTTGTTGATGAAATTTTAATGAAGAAAATATAAAACACGCTTTTTTGGTTGATTGATAATTGCCTTTCGGCCCATTTCGCTTTGTGTATTGGAATGCGCGTGCGGCGCGTGCGCGCGGTCGATGAGACGCAAAGCGTCCATGTCTTCAATTAAGTGCGCGCGTAAATGGAATTTCGGTGCGCGGCCCTGCGTAAAATTTAGTACGCACAGAAAAAAAATAAACTCCCTGCGAACGCGTATACGGTCGCAGATTCCGCGCGTAAGCTGTATTTCATAACGTGTAAAGTGGGACATCGAGATACGTGGCGGGCGGTGCTCAAAATAGAAATTGTCATGTGACAGACATTGAACCAATCAGGAATACGAACAAACTTAACCAGTTGAATAAAACATTTTTTTTGGACTGTCAGGGATTTAAATTTTCCCGAAGGCATTATATTTTCCCGAAGTGCGCAACGCTCGGTGACCGGGTGAAATTGGCTAAAAATGCGCCACCAGGCTGCTGAGCAGGCCAAGTTTTGTATTTGTGACCACAGCATGACGTATGCAAGATTGATTTAAAAAACTGAAATGCATTCATTATCAACAGGCTAATGGTATAGGTATACTAAACCTCCAAGGAAGAAACATTCATACATTTGTACACATTAGTAAATTGGTCTGTGTACGTAAACCCAATGGATAATGTGAACTTTTAAAACCCTTTGGGAGTGAAGGAATGTAAAACCTTATACATGTACGTACATGTGAACTTGAATGTTAGTGGCCAAATGCCATCAAGCGAATGATAAATTGTACAGTATTAAGAAAATGTCCGATAAGGGCGTTTACTTGTCTTCAGTGGCGAAGACGGGACCTAACACCTGCCCGCTGGTTTATTACCTACTGGGGTCGATCACATTGCATTATTAAACAAGCGCGCGCGCGCGCGCACACACACACACACACACACACACACACACACACACGCACGCACGCACGCACGCACGCACGCACAATCGATTGACAGTTTTTTGTACTTGTGACAGGTTTTTGTACCGATATTCCCGCTGTTCCCTTGGCAACACTCAGTAACCCCAATCAAAGGTACTACTTACCGGGCCAGAGGGCGACCTACAGCTGTTTCTACGGCTACGCAATGAGAGGAGACCGGTCCGTCGTATGTAATGACGATTATCAATGGTCGCAGCCAGAGTTCGAGTGCACCCGTGAGTATTTACATTTTTTTATTAGTCGTTAGTTGCAGTGATCTGTCCGTACGTACAGCCTGTCGAAAAAGGTTGTGCAAGGGAAAACCGCCGTCTTTCGCAATTAGAAATGCCTACACCAACTTCAAGGCAACGGGTTTTTTTTTTTTTTTAGGTTTTAAATGCCGTTTGTTCTGTTCAATCTGTCTGTTTTAATCTCGAGATACTTTTAGGTAACAACTAAGGAGTAAAGTCATAATTGTACCACTTTTATGAAGGAAGAGGGTTGCATATAAGAGTAATGATCGAGATGATTAGACGATACCTTTACATGAAGCGTATCACCTTTAATAACAAGAGATTTGAAAATCAACATTTCTTAATACCTATTGGTTAACCTCCGTGGACGTTAATTCTAATACAACAATAGAAAAATATATAGATAGATACATTGATTGATAAACAGATGGATATATAAGATAGTTAGAAACATAGTTATACAGAGCTAGCTAGCTAGCTAGCGAGATAGATAGATTGATAGATAGATAGCATAGATAGTAGATAGATAGATTAGAGTAGCATAGATAGATTGACAGTAAAAAGCTATAAAGAGAGAATTAGCTGTAGAGATAAATAGAAAGGGTAGGGAGGTAAATACATATATAAATAGAGAAACAGGGAGTTGTCCTTCCTTGGAGAAATTGTCCGGGGGATGGGGGGGGGGGGGTTGTTCTGGAAGATATTGTTAGGTGGGAGTCATCCCTGGGAGAGTGATCAAGTGGGAGTTGTCCGTGGGGGAGTTGTCAGGTTGGAGTCGTCCCCGGGGGAGTTCTAGGGGGAACTGTTCTTTGGGTAAGTTCTCAGGTGAAAGTTGTCCTTCCTTGGGGGAAGTTGTACGGGGGAGGGGGGAGGAGTTGTTATCAGGGGAGGGCTGTTCTCTGGGGGATGTTGTCAGGTGGGAGTTGTCCCAGGGGGAGTTGTCCTTGGGGGAGAAGTTCTTACGGGGAGCTGTCCTGCAAAGGACTTATCAAGTGGGAGTCGTCCCCGGGGGATTTGTCCCGCTAGGGAGTCGTCCCCAGGAGAAGCTGTTCTCAAAGGGTAGCTGTCCACTGGGGGAGTCGTCTTCCAGGGGAGTTGTCAGGTGCACTTTAGTCATCTAGAACTAATTACTAATACACAGTACTGGTTGAGTACTTGCAGATCAACATCATTTTGATATTAGCTACTTTCAAACCTTCTGTGAACAGATGGTATTCTGAAAATGTGAATATAGTACAGGAGAGAGTAGTTAAAACAACAGAACACTTCGTTTTTGACAAATGTGCTACACAAATCCCCCCTGCTGACAAAGTACTATCACAGAAATCAATACGTGGGACTAGGTCATTTGTTGACATGTACACTTTAGCAATGGAATGGGCACTTCATATGGAAATCTTCACCTGTTCAAACTGCCAATCCCTCATGTTTTTGTTGCATATGGAGTGAATTGGTCCCACATTGTAATGCAAATACTCTCACCTGGAAACCAATGAAATGTGAAATTTTGATGAAAATTTTCCATCATCAACCAGTACTGTGTATTCTCTTTAAAAACTATGAAATGCGCATGATTCATTAAAAATATTTGTATTGGTATATCTATTTGTTGAATAAACACACCATTTTAAAAATGAGGCACACTCTTTTTAGTGCTCTTGTCCTGTAAGACACAGAACTTGCATTAAACATAGAATTATACGTCTATGCTCTAGGAGATACCTGATAGGTGTAAGGAAATGATACAGGATGATGTGGAAACAAGTGGAAAAATGCATCAAAGCATGGAGAACGCTCCACTTTTGCAAAGCCCATAGGGACTCGCTTGGGACTCGGGGCCGAGTCCGAGTCCCATGTATCCGAGTCCGAGTCTGAGTCCGAGTCCCTAGGCTCCGAGTCCGAGTCTGAGTCCGAGTCCGGGATTTTCGGACTCGAGTCCGAGTCTGGTCTCGAGTCCTACAACACTGATAAATATATACACATGTAGATAAAGATAGATAGTTATACAGAGAGAGCTAGCTAGACAGATATATAAGAAGGAAGGTTAGTGGGTAGATATATAGATGAATAGATAGATAGATAGAAAGACAGATAGATAGATAGATAGATAGATAGATAGACAGAGAGGCGCGCCGGAAAACTTTTAGTTTTGGAGGGGCAAAATCTCGATGGGGGCACATTTATGAAACAGTGTGAGATTCTCGGCGAGGGAGCAAAGCGACCGAGCAGGGAAGAGGGTGTGGGCAGGCGAGGTTCTAGAGAAGAAATTTTAGGGGGCTACAGGGGGCTTGAGGGAAACATGCGAGGGAGCTTAGCGACCGAGCGGGGGAGGGTGTGGAAGGGGTATACCCCATCCCACGGTAGGAACTTTTTGAAAATACGCAAAGAAAAGACGTGATTCTAGAGATGGTAAATACATGTGTTAAAGGTATATACTTTCTGAAAATTATTAAGGATGATCATTGTTGTCATTTTTTTCAAAAGGATGTAGAGGAAATATGTAAAAAAACTGTAATTGGGGTCATACTTCCGAGGAAATTAAGCGACTGGGGTGTGGGAGGGAGATACCCCCTCCCATGGTAGAAACTTTTTGAAAATACGCATGGAAAAGACGTGATTCTAGGTATGGAAAATACATATTTTAAAGGTACATTTTATAGAGAATATTGGGGATTGTGTAGTCAGGTTTTCAAAAAGATGTACAGGAAGTATGTAACAAACTGTAATTAAGTAGTCATACTAATGTCTGTACTTTCACTGTACAGACAAGTTCAGTCGCTGAACACTTTTTCCCAGCACTAACATGTAATGTACATCCAGTAAAACTTATAACAGAACAGTATGCAGACATTTCCTAAATGACTTTGAAAAGTATATTTCTTGACCTGTTGATTTATTCATGCTATTTTTTTGTTTTTTTGTGCCAGATTGTATGACCTGTTTTTCAGGACTTATCTTGGAGAGTGATGTGTAAGGAATGTACTTTGGTTAGTGGTTATTGATGTCAATGAAAAGAAACTTGACTTCAGTCAAGCACAATTGGGAGGGGGGGGGTCAAAAACGTCGTTTTGGCAATGGGGGGGGGGGGGCAAGTGCCCTCTCTGCCCCCCGCTTCCGGCGCCCTCGTAGATAAATATATTTCGATTAATCAATCATTGTCAATTAATCGATAACAGCCGTACAGTGTCCACCGATTGAGAACATGGAGAGAAAACTTTCATTTATGCGTTTTTTATGCGAAATAAAGAAGAAATTGAATTGAATTGAGTTTTTCTTATTGCTCTGTTTTTATAAAACCAACTTGACGTCGGGGTGGCCCTTGCCTTTCTACTACTACGACTAAGGTTCCTAGCCGGTCCGTTATCCTCCCTGTACATCCTCCGGACTGAGCTGGGAACAATGGGATTATTTAACCTGTGTCGAGGTTTAAGGGTTATTTGGAAGCCAACTGGGCTGTCCCTACTCTTGTAAAGCAGGAGGTCTTTGGAGCAGAAAAAACAAGAACATTTACGTTTACGGTTATTTCCTAATTAATTGCTCATATTTGTATAGTTCATCTAACCAATTATTTTTCTCGAGAGTAGAATGACAACAAGATTATCTACTTTAATTGGGCACTTTCCATTTTAGACCTGTCTTTTTGTGAACCAATGTAAATTTGGTAGGTGCGCCCGAGTTTACGTGTAATATTTTGGGGACTTTATCAATAGGACTCCTGACCGCTAAAGCTGAAATGCACTGTTTCGCAATATTGCCTCTAAAGCAAAAACTGCTCAACAAAAATTGATCTAATGTTGTATTGCTCAAAAAAGAACACGCTATCAGATAAATAGGTGAAATAGTAATTCCTCTTGGATAAAGAAAAGAGAGATTTTTTGCTGGGCCATCTTGTATAGAGATACCTGATTTTCCTGGAAGGGAAACTAGTGTAGTCTATATAAACAGGGGGTTGTTATATACACATTGATCGTTTAGGCAGGTTTTGTAGGTTGTCATACCATTAGTACACTGTGAAAAAACATTCTTTGTACTCCTTACTAATCCAAATCCCTCATCTGAGTAAAATGTCACACGAACTTGGAATAATGATGACTTTCAACACAAATTTGGAGAAAATACTTTATCTATTTAATGCATAGTATTGAAGACCATTAAATTTTAAGTTACATTTACTTGCTGCTTAGATTTTACATAAATTTGTAACTCAAATGACTTTGTTCATTATAAGTTACTGTTTTGTTATGTTTATATATATAATGTATATTAGTAATGATCATACTCGTGTTTACAATATTATTTTGTTTGCAGACGACAGCCAGTGCTGTTCATGTCAACAAATAATATATACTAGCTTTAAGTTAATCTATCTTTTAATGGATGATTGATTCAGTTGAATAATTGGTTGATAAATTGAATCGATTAGTCCTGAATACAAATAAGACCCGAATTGTATATTATTTACTAAGCAAAAAAACTGAAACTGATGAGCGTAACTATCAAAGTTTGATAATAAATTATCTCACTGTTTCTTCTGTAAATTTTTAGTGTGAATATTGATGATAAATTAACTTGCATGACACATTGGTTCGTATGTAATCGGAATGCAAAATGTTGGTATTCATTTTATCGTCTCAGACATTTCCAAGAAAATTTTGATTATGATTATAATTAATGCCTATTGTTTTATCTTTCTTCACATTAAACTATTGTAACATAATTACATGTCCTACTGCCCACTGATTTATTATGATGAGCCGTCTATTTTACTGCAGAAAAAGCTTCTTCCAATTATTGCCAATGCCCTATTCAATGCCCGACCTTGCCAATTTTAACGACTTACGGTTTCTTAATGGTACGATATCATAATCTTCAACACTGCAAATATTTATGTTTATGGTTCTAAAGGATTACTCCCTCCCGTCTATGTTGTACTAAAAAATATTTTTGATTGTTTATTTTTTTTTTATTTTATTAAATCGTGATTTATTGTTTTTAATAGTAGAGTGTTCATATTCAATACACGATAGATTCTGCTTTAATTATCATTTGCCAAAAGTTAGAACAATATCCTCAAAAAATACAATCTTTTTTAAAAGGTCCGATTATTATGGAATTCATTTACCCAATGCTTTAACAAATGCCCAACCTGTTAATAGTTTTAAACGTGCTACAAATCATACTGCTGCTTAAGTTTGCTATCGTCTTAAACCTTATTTATTTTAATGCACTTATATATTGTTTTCTTACGTGATATTTCATTTGTATGTTCCAAGGGGGCTCAACGTTTGTCTAGGCTACTAGCTCCTTTTTGTTGACCCCCATTCGTCATAAATTTAGTATTTGTCCGTCTGTTCTTTTGTAATGTATTGTATTATGTAATGTGCGTTTTTTAATTTTCTGCTGTTATGTATGTAATTTTATATTTTTTATGATGAATGAAATAAATTGAATTTGAATTTGAATTTGAAGTTGTTCCAAATAACCTAAGTGTATCAGTAAATATTTATCACATGCATGTTTGGGTATAGTTTATACACCGTTTCAAATGTTTCAAGAGGTTTAGGACACAATTCAAAGTCAGATTAAACTCTGGCCGTGACACTTAAAATAGCGAAGTTACTGGGAACGGAGTTTTGCCCCCTTCCCCTCAAAAAAACTGAAAGAAAAATAATCGGAACTTTGAATTCACATTCCCTTTTATCGCTTCAATGCCCAAAGCTACCTACGGCACTAACTAGGGCCTAGGACGAGTCTCCTAGGATAATCTGAAGACCCATAAGTGCACATGGGAGGGATTGTTCGAGGACTTTTCGGGACTTTCCCAGTCCTGTTGGCGATCCTGAATTAGCTCAGAGTGAGAGGGGGGGGGGGGGGGGTTGGGTNTACGACCGTCGGAAAAATAAATCCCGAAAATTCTTTCGGGACTTTTCCACTCTAAATCTTAGGGGGGGGGAGGGGTTAAATTTTCGAAAATCACTCCAAATCACTAGATTTTCACTTTCTGTGAAAACAATAGTAGCGTGCTTAGGCGTTTCAAAGGCATTTGAGGAGAAATTCTCACTACTATAACATTTTTGTCAATGATTTATTGATATAAAAATTAACATTTCTCTCTTGAAAAGTGGGGGGGGGATATTTGTTAAGGCCATCCCCCTCCTCGAAAGTAGGGGATATATCCCCATCCCCCCGTACGTTAGTGTCCGATGCCCTGATGAAGCACAATGAGATTCGCCAGTTATGGAGCTTGATAAAAAGTATTTAACATTTGACCATAACATTGACATCGACATTTAGGCACCTAGAACAGCGTCCTTGATTGTTTGAATTATGCTGTTTATATTTGATATAAAAAGGTATATAAGAGATTGAAATTTAATGAAAACATAATGGGGGTCTATCAGTGTAGTTGAAACAATCGTTGCACCAGTCGCGAAATTGTTGGTGTATTTCAGCGTCGCGCGTTTCGCTTCCAATTCGTTTTCCACAGTTATTGAGTGTGAGGATCCGGGCATCCCTGATAATGGTAACAGACAAACAGATGACCCGCCTTTTGGTCTAAACCACGTGATATACTTCAGATGTAACAGTGGATATCGTCTCAATGGAAGCCGATCAACTCATTGTACACAGAATGAAGTGTGGTTCTACAACGTACCACGGTGTGTTGGTAGGTACAGTATTCTTGTATCCTTCAGTATGGAATAAAAGGGTTTTATTGACAAATCAGATCGACAAAACAAAATTAGTGTCCATTCAGAATTTACATCAAAAAACCGTTCAGTCTTTTTTTTATCAGAAAAAGGGTTTTCATTTTTGTTGTGATTCTATGTTGTTTTTTTTTGGAATTTCCTGGAAGTTTGGAATGTCAAATTTTAAATGGTAATGAATTAGGGTATGTACTTTGTCATCTCCGTACCTATTTAAAGGCTAAATGTGATGAAAACAGATTATTTAACATAAGTAATGCTGGTGAGGGGGATATCAAAGTCACAATTTCCACATTTCAACAATATATATCTATTGTCGTTTTTTCCTCCTCACGAGGTTATTGTTATTTCGTTTTCGATGTTTTCGTCTCCCCACCCCCACTCCATACATGAAATCTCCGCTACTGGTGAATAGCAAAGGTCGCATTATTTCTTCATACACTTTTAAATCAAACAAGCATTTGTATTTTAATGAACGTGAGGTCATTTGATTTTAATCATATCGAGTTTAAACGTTAAACAGTTTAGACAACTGTAACACAAACTTATCTTTTCATTTCCTACAGCAACGTGTAGGACTCCTGGTCGTCTACCCTACGGCTATCTATATGACGGCAGTGACCACGCAAGGTTGAACACAGAGGTCGAACACGGATCCACAGTCACCTTGAGATGCCGTGCAGGATATGTTCCAGTTTCGTCGACCGTTCAAGAGCCACTATCCATACGATGTGAAGATGGGCGATGGTCTCACCCAATCCACTGTACAGACGGTAAATTCATTTTTATTTTATATGCGAGTGATCGCTATTCACCGTAATTGTTTTCTCTAAAGGCGCCGTCACACTATCACGAATTGGCATTGCGTATCTATTGCGTAGGGAACATTTTGACATTCGTTGGCATACGCTAACGTTAGTTCGGGAATCGTTTTGACGTCGTTTTGGAGTCGTTTTAATACGCAATCATACGTTGTTGTTCGTTCCGTACGCTGAAAAATTTTAAGCATGCATAAAATTTATCGACGTATGCTAAAGGCCTCGTCACACTATGACGAATTGGCATTGCGTACCTCGAACGAATTGAAAAATTCCCAATACGCACAGCATTCCAAGCGAATGAATTCCGTGTTGGTGAATTCAACCGAATCGGACGTACTGACAGCGAATCAAAACGATTAAAAACGTCTCCATCACCATTTCATAACTTATCATTAACTTAAGGCCTCGTCACACTATGACGAATTGGCATTGCGTACCGCGAACGAATTGAAAAAATCC
>JZLH01S0342555.1:4822-16244 GCA_001188425.1 Eucidaris tribuloides
GCTATAAGGCAAAATTGCATACGTTTCTGAGTGGATATCATCTAAATACTCTTGACAAAATATATTTACCTTCGACAACATCCAGAAAGTGGTCCATCTCATTTACAAACGATTCACTGTAACGTTCAATGAATGTTGGTAAAATTGGAACGTGGGTTGCCCCCGATTTGTTGTGCGCAGAAACAGGTGCTGGCAATATGTTCTCCCGTTGAAGCATTCCCTTGGTTCCAAACACCTGACGGTAAAGATCACGAACATCAGGATTATTCAATTGTATGTACACTATCATCATCGTCGTCGTCGTCGTCGTCGTCGTCATCATCATCATTTTCATCATCATTATCATCATCATCATCATAATCGTCATCCTCATTATAGTCATCATCATCGTCATCGTCATCATCATAATCGTCATCCTCATTATAGTCATCATCATCGTCATCGTCATCATCGTCATCATCATCATCATCATCATATAGTTTTGGTCGATCAGACAACTTTTTCGTAAATCTTTCACAAAGTATTCTATTGCCACCCCAGATATTATAAAATATCATGAAACCTGCTGAAATATTTTATAGTGACAAATTTTGATGTTAAAATTATCGGAGAGCAGGTAGCGGTATATGTACATCACCTATGGGAAATGCCGCCGCGCCCCCCCCCCCCCCCACTGAGAGACAGGGGGCAATGCAGGGCCAAGGGAACAATTTTTGTAGGGGTGCTGAGTCTAAGAAAGAAGATTATGTGGTTGACTGGATTGTGCATTGTAAGGGGCAAATCAATGTGACGAACAAAAACACAGATCAGATCAGTATGACAATCCGACATTGACACGCCAAAAAGTATGGTGCAAAATTCTTGAGAGTGCAGCATATAGGTAAAGGGGTCCAGCACACTCAGCGCAAGGGCGGCGCCAGGGTAAAATCTCAGGAGGGGCGAAAAATCTGCCGGGAAAAAATTTTCCCGCCAATTTTTTTAACCTGCCAAATTACAAGCCAAACATCATCCAACAAGCGGGGGAGGGGGCTGGAGGCCGACGACGACCAAAACCAATTTTTGCCGCCCCCCAAAAAAATTACCTGCCAAATTAAAAGCCAAACATCTCCGTTATATTCATTACTTTGAAAAAATAGGGGACAGCCGTCATTCCCCCCCCCCTCTCCGCCCCTCCCCTTGTAGCGCCGCCACTGACTCAGTACTCCGGCTCGCAATGGCCTGCATTCCCTTCACATGAAAAGTATCAAATTAATGATATTTTCATAATGTTTTGAAGTTTAATTAATCGGAATATGATCGAGAATATGAATTTGAAATTATGTCTGGTTGTGGTGGTTTGTGAATATTTCCAATACTAGAATGAGAAACAAGTATTAGGGATGATGCTATTTTTAAAGCCGCAATTAGTTTGAACGTCTAAAGGTTTGTGCTTTACAAATGATAATGTTTGTTATTATTATGGGTAAGCTAAGAGTTTTGTCCAATTTAAGTGACATATTCTGCTCCATATCAGATTGAAATGTTGGTGGGGAAACACACTCACAAAAGTCTCACGATTGAAAGTAACTAGCATCGGGTCGAACATGTTGACAATTTCAACCACACTCTACCTCATAAATACATATGACGGTTGATGATTATTGCATATACATGTATTATTTCATATTCTTGATAAAAGCATGTGTAATTTGTTAACAAACGTGATATATTTATACTTTTTGAAAACATTATTTTATCTTCAAAGTGACTTTTGTGGAAGAAAATGTTGTACGTGTACATGTACATTTCAACATTCAAATTTTAATTTTATAAGCAAATAACTCTGATTACGATTATGAATAATTGTAATGCACATTTGAATATATTTATATAGAATCTGTGCAATGTAAATGTAGTAGTAGGAGTAGTAGTAGTAGTAGTAGTAGTAGTAGTAGTAGTAGTAGTTCGACACGACGCAAGCTCATATTGATGCCATAAATTGTATATATCGACGGGGGTGGTGTGATATAATTTGACCCCCTGATCATAACCTTCAAAGTGCCTATTGATGGGTTACATTTATGTTGCAGCAGTTGAAAGAACTGCGTTTCTTTGAAATGTACTGCATTGTGTATTAGAAACGAGAACACATCAACCCCCAAAATAAAGCCAAATTGGCTGTTGTGTACTTTCTAAAGATGTTTTGATCACAAATGTGGAGTCAAGAAACTCAATAAAAAGCACAATGAACATAGTGTATCAATAAGCTTCATTCTGCGACGATTTGCTTATTGTCCATATGGTGAGAAATGTGTGTCTTGTGTCAAGTTATTTAAAAGCACCATAGTAGCTTTCATATTATATCATTAGCATTATGTATGTTCGATGCTAGCGTTCCTCGAGCAACAAAACACAAATTTAAGTAGGCGGTTTTCTAATGACACCTGTTATGTTATTCAGGCGTAATTCTGTATCTAGTTTTTTTTTAATGGATTATCTCAAGTTACTTATCATGGACTTGGACCATTGTTTTATTCAAACATCCAATTGCAGCTTACGACTGAGCAAAAAGGAGGTGTGATGTAGCACGCTTAGCTCTAAATGTTACATAAATCATGTTCTGACTGTATCACATGCCCCTACCCTAAAAGACAGGGGTGTTGGGTGGCTTGGTGCAAAAGGATGTGACAAGGGAGCGTCACCTTCAAGCTTTGCTTATGGCGTTTACCCTTTTCCATATTAATTGAAATGTTAATTCCCTGTAATGTCGTATACACGTAAATTTTATTTCCTTATAATAACAAAAGTTATAATAATGTAATCGTTCGTGTGTAACAAACTGGAATTTTGCTCTGTACGATTTTGAAATTTTGTTATGTATACATATACATATACCTGCCAACCAGTACGATTTTTCCAGGGCAGTTCTGATCTTATTACAGTTATTAGGCGGTACGGTAAACAATAAAAAAAAAATTACATAATAAAAAAAATGAAATTGGAGTGCGAATGAGAAAAATATTTGAAACAGCTAAATAAAGGTTTTCTAATGAGAAAAAAATATGAATAAAACATACCTTTTGTTCCGTCACTCACCAGTGAATGTAAACACGTCATTTCCATTACAATTTGGGCATTGTATTAAAATCACTGTAGTAACCAAGGCATTTGGTTTTATTTATTTTGGTCATTCATGTTCTATTCTTATTATAATCTACGTTTTTGTTGTTGAAGGCACCGCCTAGTAACTGTAATAAGGAGAGAACTGCCCTGGAAAAATCGTACTGGTTGGCAGGTATGCGATATATTTGATAAATAAATACACAAATACTCAAATACAAGGCAGGGGGGGGGGGTTATCAGTCTGAACAGCAGGTTGATTAATGTGCTTATCAGTGTGACAAGCGAACACCACCAAACGATGTCACAGAATTATATTGCATACATATATCCTCTACAAGGTACCAATTCATTTATACATTATATGTTATTTTGTTTATTTTCTGTGCTTCTTATTCCAGGAGCTGCTCTGTACTATGTAAAAAAAAAATACTTTTTTAGTCCCGTCTCATATTCATCTCTATTTGTTTTTTATTTTATCCTGCTTTACGACATGACAGGTTGAAAACATTATGTATCTTCAAGACATGTGCTTTAATAGGCTGGCGAACAATGATTATATGCTATACTGACATACTGACTACTACTATACTACTACTACTCTACTACTACTGCCTGCTGCTGCTGTACTATACTACTACTAAAATAAATGATGCATTCATTGATGTTCATATTTGATCCCTTTGTTTTGAAATAAATTTGAATCTGAATTGTGAAAAAACCTAATGATAATGATAATAATCATAATTATTATCCTCATGATTATGATTATGATTATGATTATGATTATGATTATGATTATGATTACGACTATTATTAAACGCAGCACCTTACCTCGAGGCGTTGGTCATAGCCATAAGGGGTATCCCTATTGAAATCAATTGTTGCTATCACCCCGCTCGGGAACTTCATCACGATGGCCACTTGGTCGACATCGTTCATGGCTTCGATCTCGGGACGGAAGGCGTGTCCCTGAGCAAAGATCGTGATTGGATCCTCGCCCAAAATCCAACATATGAGGTCAATATCATGCACACCGCAGTCGTGATACATACCGCCTATAACACGAACAACAAATGTGTAATTATGGGACATCTCTAAAAAAATGAAAACAATATCAAACTACTGAAAATGGTTCAGAGAGCAGATATCGGTATGTACATATCCTATGGCCAAACGGTTGCCCCCAACTTTTAAAATATTTTCCTTGATTTCTGTCTCTAATTCAGGACAAGAAAACTTATATATATATTAAAACTTATATATATATATTCCTGATATAATTGAAAACTGCATTTCGTAGAAAAATATATTCCAAACTTTTATCCATGACCGTAGAAGCTTGTATGAAATAATGTTTCTGATAATATGTTGAAGGCACAGGTAAAATCATTTTCGGATTTTTTGAGAAAACGGCACTTTATGAAATTTATATCTCATGACATATGGGGAGTTGCTCGTATGTGACGCTACAAATAAACCTCAAAACATACCTCACCTGAAATGCTCAGAAATTCAAAAGTTGGAGATATGTCTCGAAAAGTGGTTTTGATGCTTTGAATCTGTCCGATCTCACCCGCCTTGACGCGCTCTCGGAGTATCCGTATGGAGGGGTCATACCGCCTATAGAAAACCAAACAGTTTGAACACAATAAGACATATTATACATTGTAGGTTCAACTTTGCACCGTTAAAGGTGCAGACCAATGTTACACTGGGAGCACCTTTAAAGGTGCAAATTTGCACCTAAAAGATGCAGGATTGCACAAAAGTATTTGGTATGACCGACCAGAGCTGAAACCCGCGACCTTCCGGACGTGAGGCGGACGCTCTAACCATTAGGCCATCAAGCCGGCCATGAAAGTGTTTATTTTCATTTAATTAAATTGTGTGGAAGGTGCCTTATTTTCAACCTTCAAGGTTCAAACTTGCACCTAAAGGCCGTTTTCGTAATATATTCAAATTTCTTGTATACCTTTTAAACAAAGGCTGTTCTTGACAACCTAAAAGCTTGTCCGAGGCTTGTCCGATATAGCAACAAGTATTCAGTATTGAAACAGTATTCATAGAAACAGATGAAAGAAATAGCTCATCACTAGGCTTCGGAAGAGAAAATACCCATAAATTTGAAGACATTATGAAACTAGTCTATTGGATGCAAAAAGTGCACCTAAAAGGTGTAAACTTGCACACGCTCCTGCAGTGGGGCGAGCGCATCTTTCGCCGCAAAGTTGCACCTTGTGCGCACCTTTATTTTTTATTGTGAAAGAGAAAGTAGATACCTGAAAGATGATGGTCCACCCGTTGGTATGTATGGATGAAGTACCTGGGATATTACCCACAAGAGCAGGAATGAAACGAGAAAAGACAGGGATGAGGTGTCTGAGGGTTGCCAATGGGTCGCGAGAAGAGACAGGGACGAAGTAAAGAGGTATGCGAAGAAGTTAAAGACAGAGATACAGCAGACTTTAGGATGGTACATGGGCCATATTAAGAGAGAGATGAAGGATGGTTGCTAAGAGTGCTAATGGAGCAAGCACAGAGAATGGAATTAGAACGAGAAGCCGGCGAAAGGTCAATGAAGGTGGATGAGAATCTAATCAAGGAATAGCGGTTTGGAGTTGGCAACAAATAAGACAAGATCGTGAGGCCAGTCACGAGGAGATCCGACCACATAGTGGGAAACCACGGGAAGATGATGATACAATAACAGGCACGCACCATAAAATGAATTTAACCCAAGTGACTCCATCACACAATTAGTATGGTTGCCATTGCAGCAACATGTGCCGTGTTATGTGTCATAAGAGAGTCTTTGATCAACCTCTTGTTATATTGCCTCCCCCACCCCCACCCCTATATAGGATAAAGCGCACAAAATAGCCTTTTCCAAAGGTTAAACATTTGAAAATAAAGAGACAAGTTTTGGTTTCCTTGCTAAATTTCTCATAAGTGATTTGATCAGTGGCATGACATCATGATTGCGATTACACTTACGTCAATACACTTTGGCAGAAGGGAGTGGGGACGGGGGCGAAATATTGCTTGCCCCTGGATGCATAATCCGCCATTGGTCACCACTTTGTAGGACCTTTGACCCCTTACATAATCGACACCCAATTTGCAGCCACTTTCTATTATCCAACATTTTGGGAACGTCATTCAATTGCTACAACCGTAAATACATACTTTGACTTGCAAATTAATCCCTGTATATGATCAGTTCATCTTTCCAAGATCATAACTTCGAAACCAAATCGACTCAGAAAATCAAAATGTGAAAAGAAACAAAGCTATTTAACTCGTTAGTTGTGCAATTGAGAAATGTGACCATGAGGTGTGTTAGGTTTCAGTGAGCAATTATCCGTACTTTGTAGGTAGTTCATCTTTCGAAGATCATAACTTCGAAACCGAATCGACTCAGAAAACCAAAATGTGAAAAGAAATGAGGTTATCTAATTCCTTGCTTGTGTAATGGAGAAATGTAACCATGAGTTGTGTTAGGTTTTTAGTGAGCAATTATCCGTACTTTGTAGCTACTTGATTTTTCCAAGATCATAACTTCGAAACCAAATCGACTCAGAAAACCGAAATGTGAAAAGAAACGAGGTTATTTAATTCTTTGGTTGTGTAATGGAGTAAATGTGACCATGAGAAATTGTGTTATTCAAACGAGGTTATTTAATTCTTTGGTTGTGTAATGGAGAAAATGTGACCATGAGAAATTGTGTTAGGCTTTGTGAGCAATTATCCATAGTTTGTGGCTTTTATGGTTTCCTCTTTGTGTAAGGTCGATATGGTCTCCGACGAAACCCTTGTTATCTGGGTATGTATTCAGCCAGTATCGAAGATTGCACATTGGCTTCGTGTGACCATACAAAAGATGAGGTCAACTGAACAAAGCAATCATTTGGCGGTGGTGGGAGTCTGCACTCTCTGAAGCTTTCAACAATTATGATCAGTACTGTGAGCACACACACAATAGCAAATACGTTGATGGTTATATTGTACCTGTTAAATGCACAGAAAAGGGGCTTTCCGCTCTGCTCAGCCTGTACGTAACACTTCTTAATCAGCCCGACGTCAATGGAAATGGGCTTTTCACAAAACACAGCTTTTCCTGCAGGTGTAAGAACGAAATTAATATGAATATCAGTATTCGTTAATATATTGTGGTGTATTACTAGAATCTTGATGATGATGATGATGATGATGATGATGATGATGATGATGATGATTATATTAATATACTACTACATGAGTAGGCCTATTATCAACACATAATGATACAGACCTTGTCAAGATAATAGGACAGCGTGGCAAAATATTGAAATAATGTAATAGTACTCGCTCGGAAAATATAGTTAATCAACACCTCATAGCTTTAAGCTGATATTGCTGGCCCTCATTTACAAACTTGCTACTTATTCTGCTGATAATCGGTCTTCACTATTTTTTTACTTTTCTTAAACTTTCTACCGATATATTGAGCGTGAGAATAATTGATTTGAATTGATTTGACTTGATCTGTTGCATGATTCATGACCAAATCAATTTTATATTATAAACACATAATGTCCTGTATTGGGCGTGCGTTCAGCTAAAAACCGAAGGGGATGGGTTGTTCAATTTGAGGACTCTTTTTTATATCCTATAGTGGATCACTGAGAGCTATGCATGTTTCCCCTAACATAGCAACTGGTACAATCTGTG
Organism: Eucidaris tribuloides; assembly: GCA_001188425.1. Lineage (NCBI taxonomy): Eukaryota > Metazoa > Echinodermata > Echinoidea > Cidaroida > Cidaridae > Eucidaris > Eucidaris tribuloides. Next base: position 12,635 of record JZLH01S0342555.1, read on the forward strand.
CACTTCATTACAAACACAAATCCTGTCCTTTCTCCTCTTAGCATATACTTTGTTTGTTTTATTTATTTGTTTGTTTGTTTATTTTTCTATTGACTGATTCGTATAGTGTGTAAGGACTTCCGAAGTCAACACTGATATCGCTATCTTGGAATACTCGTTTGAGTCGTTTCAAGCGAGAGGATATGATGCTGACAGATGGAAGGTTAACTCTCTCCCTCTCTCTTTTGTTTGGTTGGGGCGGAGTGGTCTTAGTTCTTATTCTGTTCATCACCCTTTGTCTCCTCCATGCTGGGTATCCACAATGATGTAAGCAAACTTGTCAATATGTCCAATTTACCGTTAGGCCCTATGCATCATTGTCCAAGGTCACATTATGAGCTCTTAAATACAATGAGCTGGAAACTCAAGAATCGGTGTTTGTTGGTTTTCTTTACATAATTATGTGATGGAAACTAAAAGATAATCATTAACATTGGTCTGGCTTCCAGACGTTTAGATTAACTTATCTTATATTGATAATGAAAATACTATCTTAAGTCAACTAAGACTAGTGTCTTGATTTACTTTTTCTTCAAACATCAACTAAGGCAGAGTGAGTGTGCACTGGAGGTAGAAAAAGTCGGAAAGTGAGTGTACTCCCCGGGATGTACTCTGAAGGCAGACGTGTGGTGGAACCAACGATTATATTATTAACATGTACCTATGTGTCCAGAAAGTTCAATGACCTTTCCACCTCTTCTTCAACATTGAATTTCATGTGTTGGTCGGTGCTATAGGAAACCATGAAGACGAAATTGGATTCACGCTGGAAAGACGGAGGAGTAGAAGGCATGGTCCAACTACAATCACTGATTTTGACTTTGCTGACGATATCGCCCTAATCTCCGAAGTAAGTCAGCAGGCACAGACACTACTTCAAAATGTAGAGAAAGAGGCATCCAGGGTGGGTCTTTATCTCAATTCTAAGAAGACCAAGTATATGTCATTCAACCAGAAGGAAGACACACTATATACAATTAGCGGAGATGAATTAGAGAAGGTGAGCGATTTCAAATATCTTGGTAGCCACCTTGACAGCTCGGGAAAAGATATTTCAATCAGAAAAGCCCAGGCGTGGAAAGCTTTGGACAGGATGAAGAAGGTCTGGAAATCTAAGATGAGTAGGGAAAGAAAAATCAATCTCTTCCAAGCGACAGTGGAATCTGTACTGCTCTATGGGTGCGAGTCATGGACGATAACAAAGAAACAAACAAGACTGCTGGATGGCTGCTACACCCGACTACTAAGAACAGCCCTGAATATCAAGGTAGATGCAGAACACCATATAAGCAATGCCGATCTGTATGGCCGTCTACCAAACATCACCCAAAAAATAAGGCAGAAAAGGTTGAAACTGGCTGGCCACTGCTTCGGGAGAAAGGATGAACTTGTCTCCCAACTCATGTTGTGGACACCTACACATGCAGGACAGAGATGCAGGGGAAGGCCAGCGAAGACCTTCATTGACACATTAATGGAGGACACTGGTCTGGTTGTTGACGAGCTGGGAAGGGCAATGCTTGACAGGAAGAGCTGGTCCATCATAACACGAGATACCGCACAGCCATTCCACGTAAATGTCGCGCGCAGTCACGCATGTTTCATGTACACAAGGTGCTATAACAAGGGTAATAGAATCAAAACCGAGAAAATATTGGAAACGAATCCAATACTTGAATGCAAAGTAAATCAATCATCTATACCCTGACATGTGACTTGTAAGACACAGCATGCGTGACTCGCGTGACACAAGTATGGAATGGCTGCGCAAGAACTCGGTAAAGTAAAGTAATTGTTGTAATTTATAAATTCATCAGCGTGCTCATAATCAATAATGACAAAGGTATCGTCGACTTATCTCTACAGTATCCGAGGGGGATGGGGGCATGAGAGAAATACAAATGGGTAAATGGGTGAGCCCATGATGGGTGTTCCATGAGTGCGGTGGTAAAGAATACCATCGTAGACGAAATATGTGTTTCAAGGCAACGTTTCAGAAGACAGCAGATTTCATTTGGATTTAAGCCAGTACTATCATCAAGGGTTTGGTCTTCTTGCAACCCTTCTATAACATGGTCCACAACTTGTTTGACTGGAACACTCGTGAAGAGTAAACTACCATTATAACTCACCTGGTATATACATTTATATTTGGGTTTGTATATATGCATGAATAAATGCAAGTAAATGAACAAACAAATTAATAAATGAAAGAAATGGAGTGACGGTATTTTTGCGTTGAAGTGACCATACCTGCTTTAAGTCCTTTCAGAATGACATCGACATGCGTTGGTGTTGGCGTACAAACGACTATTGCCTCGGTACTGAAACATAAAAACACAGTAACAGGTGTAATACAATTGGGAGTTCTGATTGTAATACCCACTCCAGTATGGTTTTTTGTATATCAATTTCTGAAGTCGAATGTGTTACTTCAGGGTCACCAGGGGCCTGTTGCGTAAAACGATTACCAGAGAAAAATTCTGGTTATTTAACATGAGTATACTTACCATTAGATAGTACTAATAACAACAACTCATGCTTCCCTGTAAGAATCATAAATAAGCGGAAGAAAGAAATACAAGGAAAGGCGTAGCTTTAATCAGAGCTCCTCCACACTGAAAATAAACAAGAAGAGTGAAAAACTGTCTCCGCTGGTAATCGAACCCGGGTCACTGGCTTAACACGCCAACTAGGCCAAGGAGACGTTAGTGGTTTCGGCGCGACCTCTCACTCTCCTTGCTATGCAATTCCTTTGTGGCTCAGCTAGGGAGTTACGAACAATGAAAATGCCGCCAGCGACCCGATCACATGTACAGCATCCAGAAAAACCAATCTTATTATTAAAACTAGTGTTCTCTATTTCGGCCCATGTACATATATATATGTCATTTTGGAGTTATAAATCATAATTATGATTATAATTTTTTATCAACGTCGATGGGAAAATAAGGCCTATCAAACACATAAATATGTGGTGTATACAGAAAAAAATATAATCTATTTAACCTTGCTGTTACCTTAAGCAATTTTGTCACTTTTGGGACTCAAAGAGGCTCCACAAAAATCAAAGAATTGATTTAAAAAAAGTATGTTGCCATGGAAACATAATTGGTGTCAAATGTGCTTTTGTTGTGTTGATTACAGTAAAATAAAACTTATTAGGTAGCATTTATTTTCATTTAAAGAGATTAAATGACAATATAAATTCCATATTTGCAATCTACACTGGATTTCGTCAGATTTGAGGTCAAACATGATACATATTTCGCGATAAGCATTGTGTGTTATTTAACCCTCACAAAATGACCCCTCCCCTATTTTGGGGTTACATCGTAGATTTTTCACGTTTTGTCCCATTTATTTTGTACCCCTTCACTTAGGAATGCCCTTTACTTCTTGACCCTTTGCAGTATATTGTACAGTAGGACGAGTCCACCGTAAGTGTGTTAATTACACCCAATCAGAACCATTTGTAACCCAAGTATAGTTTTGAAATCATTTACACTAGATATTTTCGCCTATTTCATCGCTAAAATGCAAAAAAAAACCATGCTACTTTTCTTAATAA